>VNJN01002030.1:0-15705 GCA_008042485.1 Drosophila mayri | reverse complement strand
AATGCGGAACGGCGCGTGCCATGAATCGCGGCAGCGCAGCCGGCGTCAAAGTGGCAGAATTGGGCCACGGGACGATTGATCTGGAGTTAGCGAGATCACTCGTAATTAGGCCAGCGGCAATTAGAGAAGCAAGTTTAAAACTGCCCAGTCGGACTTCGGTTCATCATGTGAGCTGCTCATAAGGAAAAGCAGCCAGCGGCGGGTATGGGATTTTATGTTTATTTCCCAAACAAATAAATCCCCTTTTCCCTTTCGGGATATTTACTGCTTAAGCAGTATCTAAGCAGTTCCAAGCAGTTAACAAGCAGCGCGCAGTTTAAATAGCAATATGCATTTATCTGCATATTGGCGTTACACATTTAATTGGCGACGTAGCGCGGAGTGTAAGCGGCTGGACTGAGAACGCAGAGTCCCGGGTTCGAACCCCAGTCCAGCCGAATTTTTATTTTTTTTTTTTTTTGTATTTGAATTTCCCCATGAACGCTGCACGTGAATTTCACAGTGAGACGAGCAGCGACGTCGGCATCATGAATTACCCCGGCCGCCCATGTATAAAAGCGAATGGGAACTTTACATGGGCGGTAGGGTACAACCCCATGAACTTTTCGGTTGGAAAACCATGTCGACTTCCAACAGAAAAGTCCGACTGGGTGAGATCAAGTAAGAGGAGGGCGTCGGCCACCGTTGGGATACCACGGTGAAGCCGACGGGCCGCGGCAGCTCGGGCACGCCGGCACCGCGGTCATAGGTCAGGGTTGCGGGCGCGGGAGCAGGCTGTCGGGATCACGCCAGCCACGGCTCCAATCTTTAGAGGAAGGGTCCGGCCGCTGGGAAATTCCAGGGCCGGTAGCGGAATCCCGCCCAGCGTGGGCACGTAAAATCTGGCAGTTAGAGTCGGAGAAAATCCACCCTTAAAATACTCGAAAACCTCGGCCTCCTCCATTTCTTGGCGTTTCCAATAAATAAATTTAACTGGAAGAAACTCTGGGCCGCTGAGTTCATATCTCGGCCGTAGTGCATCCTTACACTAGTTTGCGTAGAAACGGACAGACGGACAGACGGACATGGCTAGAGCGTCTCGGCTGTTGATCCTGATCAAGAATATATATACTTTATAGGGTCGGAGATGTCTCCTTCAGTGCGTTGCAAACTTCTGACTAAAATTATAATACCCTGCAAGGGTATTAATATAAAAATCAAGACCGTTTATGATTTTTTCTCTTCTCATCGAAAATAACCATTAGGCTTGAGTGAAAAATATATAAATAACAAATAAAAATTATTTTTGATATAAAAAAAGAATTTAAAAATAATGATTATTCATTATTTTTTTTTCCCCCAAAATAAAACTCAAAACCAAATCACGGGTTCCGTGTAAGACTCATACAAGAATATGAAATAATATTGGTAAAAAGTCTTACACGGAACCCGTGATTTGGTTTTGAGTTTTATTTTAAGCAAAAAATAAAAATCATGAATAATCATTATTTTTTAAATTATATTTTTTTGATCAAAAATAATTTTTATTTGTAATTTATATGTTTTTCACTCAAGTCTAATGATTATTTTTTATGACTATAGAAAAAATCTAAAAATCTAAATCTAAATCTAAAATTAATTATTACCATTTAAGTTTTCCAAATAAAACTTATAATGATTTTGGTCACTGCTTTAAGGACATTAAATTTATTTGCGTTAAACTAGCATTCACAGGTAGTTGTATTTATGTAACCTGCTCCTACATCCCTCCATCTTCGGAAGAGCCAATTTATTCGAAACACCTTTCGGCAATTCAGGCAGTTTCCAGCTGGCTTTCTGATAGGGACCAATTAGTGGCTTTGGGTGACTTCAACATACCCGGAGCTCACTGGTCTTCTGATGGTGTGCCTAATGTTCTTCACACTGCGGCACAGCATGACCTCATAAATGGCTTGCTAGATTTATCCTTATCGCAAGTTAACCATATTTTTATTTCTTTAAATCGCTTACTTGATTTATGCTTTGTCTCTGATCCTGCAGGTGTAAACCTAATTAGAATTCCTCCAATGACGCAACCTGAAGATCCTTATCATTCAACTTTCGATGTGACTATTGACACTGGGTCAGTTGTAGCAATTAATTTTGGTAGTAGTTTAAACAGGGTCCACTGTTATGGAAAGGCTGACTATCAGAGGCTAAACACTCCAATAACTGAATTTAATTGGTCAAAGCTTCACACGAGCTCGGACATGGCATTAGTGCCATGAACTCATTTTTCTAAACCCACGTTATATCCTCCCTTGCTGTCATTAAAGAATACTACAGTATATTCTGATCAGGCCATAGCCAATCTCTGTGCTGTGTTTTTCAAAACTACATATTCGGCTTCAACATCTTCAGATCATACATTCTCTCCAGTTATGCCCAGTTCCTCCCTAATCTTCAGTCCTATTTTAAACGAAAGCTCACTTATACGTCATCTTTAACGTGTTAAGCCAGTTTATTCACCTGGTCCCGATGGTATACCGGGCCCTGTGCTTAGGTATTGCTCCGAGACGTTGTGTAACCCCCTTCTTAAATTGTTTACCTTATCTTTAGAATCCTCAGAATTTCCCTTTATTTGGAGGGAATCATTTGTTATTTCTCTCCACAAAAAAGGTAGCAAATCGGATACCAGTAACTATAGAGGTATCTCTAAGTTATCGGCAATCCCTAAACTTTTCGAGAATGTAATCACTCCTCACTTGCAACATCTGTGTAGATCCTTCATTTCGCCATGTCAGCATGGTTTTATGAGGGGCTTCCAACAAAACATTCAAACCGATGTTATTTACACGGACTTAAGTAAAGCTTTCGACTCGGTTAATCATTCTCTTCTGGTTAGGAAACTTGATTCAATGGGGTTTCCTAGTAATCTTCTTAAGTGGATTTCGAGTTATCTAAGTGACAGGACCCAAAAGGTCCTGTTCAGAAACGTTCTATCCAATAGCCGCAGGATCACATCCGGCGTCCCACAGGGTAGCCACCTTGGACCACTTCTATTCACATTGTTTATCAATGATTTGACGCAGGTTCTAACCAAATCCAAAGTACTTATGTACGCTGATGACGTTAAACTTTGCTTGCAGTTTAGGGACAGTTCTCGCCAATAAGAACTGCAATCGGATCTTAATAACTTCCAAGCATGGTGTCATGCTAACGATTTACATCTCAACAGCTCAAAATGCAAACTTATGACATTTTCACGTGTTACTCCCCTGCTTGCAACCTATATGCTTAACGACTGCTGTTTGGAAAGAATTACTATTGTTGATGATCTGGGCGTCCGCCTGGATCCTAAACATTCGTTCACTGAACATATCTCTTGTATGGTTAACAAAGCCAGAGGCATGCTGGGATTCATTAAAAGGTGGGCGAAGGAATTCGATTCTCCTTATGTAACGAAGACTCTCTTTACTTCGTTGGTTCGCCCTGTATTGGAGTATGGTTCGTGCGTCTGGAGTCCTCAATTTGGAGTCCATAGTAGCCGCATTGAATCTGTCCAGAAGAACTTTTTGCTTATCGCCCTCCATGGCCTACCCTGGGATGCTTATCTTATATTACCGTCTTACTCTAGTAGACTCCTTCTACTTAACCTATCCTATATAGCTAACCGTAGGACGATGCTTCGCGTCGTCTTCCTACATAAACTTATTCACGGGGATGTGGAGCGCCCCTACTTGTTGGGCCAGCTCAATTTCCATGTTCCCCGTCTTTCATCTAGAAACTTTATCCCTTTAGTAGTTAACCACTGTAGGCGTAAGTTTGAAGTACATGAACCCTTTAGGGTTTTATGTATGGATTAAACTCGACTTATTAGTAGTATTGAAGGCATAGAAAGCCTTCAAAAACTAAAAACTGTATTGCTTGTAGTACTAGCCCGTAGTATATCTTGATTCTTCCTCGTTCTATTCTATCTTTTATTTCTCGCGTCTATTTAGTACGCGTTTCGTGCTGTACGTTACACGGATGCGCCACCGGTCGGTTGAAAAAAAAAACTCAAAATAACTGCAAGCCAAACGGCAAACATTAATAAAGACCGTGCCCAGTAGGACCTGTACATCTAACTGATTCTCTGAGCCGCCCGTGCTTCTGGAAGTGGGTGCGGGTCGAGCCCTTGCTGGCGTGATGCTGGTGATGCAGGTATGGGCGTTCGTTCAGCCCCGTTGCTGGTGCCCTCGGGCAAAACAATTCAGGCACAGTTGCTTTCTTTTGATATAGTCGGAGCGACCATTTCAAAGAAGCACAAATATAAGCGAATGGGGTGGTTCTCCCTCGAATAGAGGTCGTACCCCTTTGGGCCTTGAGCCACTCGCGTCTCGTAAGAATTAAGTCTGCGAGCAGGGGCGCAGGGAGGTACTGTCCTTGGCGGAAATTTCGTGGAGCCTGACATCGTCGATTACCTCCAGAGTACGATGACGCTCTGTCAGGAAGTTATCGAACTCCTTTCAGGTTTGAATTTCGGACTTATTATGTATGGATTGCTCCCACATATATAGTGTGATTTAAGGGAGATTTCAGAACACCATAAAAACCAGGATACAGTCCGAAGCTGCAACCTTGATAGACGACATCTCTAGGGTTGTCAAACAACTTGTAGCTCTTTCAGCGCGACTCCGGACTCTTGAAGGACAGCCTGGATGCTGAAGAGGATCTTCAACTGGGTGTTGACTAATAGTCGCCGGTTCTCAAAGCGGTTAGTGAGGCCCTGCCTCACCGCGAGGAACCCCTCGTGAGTAAGCGGCGCCTTGGGCACAATGGCGTGTTCATCACCACTTGTCTTGGACACTAAGTTGAATAACGTCTGTACCGGGGTGTGCCGCGAGTTTTGGATGTAAATCGCAGTGACCTCGGTGTCCACTGGCAACCTGTATACGGGGGCGTGTGGACATTAGCGGAAGCCTGAGTAGACTGGGAGAGTACCTCTCATAGCTCCTCTCCACCATCCCCCAGAAGGCCCGGATTTGGTCCCGATGGGCTTGGTACATGTAAGGGGATGATGTTTCAGTTTCTGGGGCGCCGGAGAATTTATATTGGCCTCGAAATGGCTAATCCGATCTTCGATTGCACTTTGTACCATATTCGCAAAGGAGTGAGTGTGCCTTTGTGAAGGACCAGGGATCGTATCGACGGACTCGTCGCCCTTGCCCTTTGCCGTTTGCCCTTGAAATGGCACTGGTTGCCTTCAGCTTAGGCGTCCGGGGAGATTTGGATTGAGATAAGTCCAGATGGATGGATGGGATGGGACGCGGCTTCTTGTCGTCTCCCGTGGGCATTCTCGAAATCGATTTTGCCGGTCAGCGCTGGTCGACTGACCTGCGCAATAGGTGCCTCGTACGAAGCGGAAGGATGAGGACGGTGGGATCTAGTATTCGGGATCTGCGGTTCCTGGCCCGTTGTGGTTGGGCGAGTTGGAAGACGCCGAAGTCGAAAAGCTGAGTGCGGCAGAACTCGTATGTGGAGAAAAAGGCAAGAAAAAAACCAAAGGGAGAAAAGGCTTGTTGTTATTGCAGGCGGATAATAAATAAAACCCAAATTCAGAAATAATAAAAAACGGCTAAATCTCAACTTTGATGAAAATATGTTACAAACTCACAACGTAAATTTTTGTTCTACAAATTTTCCGATTGTTTCTATGGCAGCTATGTATATGATATTGTCGACCGATACGGCTCGTTCCGACATATTTACGAGTGAAAGTATATGAAAAACTAAGATAGCTTTAAAACTGAGGGACTAGTTTGCGTAGAAACGGACAGACGGACAGACGAACAGACGGACAGACGGACATGGCTAGATCTTTATAGGGTCGGAGATGTCTCCTTCACTGCGTTGCAAACTTTTGACTGAAATTATAATAACCTGCAAGGGTATAAAAAGAGCACCGGAATGTATGCTCGTTCAGAAAGATTGGATACCAAGATATATATGTATACTTATATATGTATATGTCGCTTGTGCGTGGTTATCGTATTTTTAGTTGACCCTGATTTGGATAGGCCATCGAATAGCTGATCTTTCTCCGCAATGAAATAATTAATTGTTCATTTCGAAATTAAATTAAATTGACTGCTTAATTATTTTCGAATTAATTGTTGCGGGGCCGATAAGGTGGAATTAAAGCCTTGGCTTTTATTGAACTAAAAAATAATAATGAAAGATTTACTAATAATAAATCTTAATTAATTGTTTTCGAATTCAATTATTAAGTATCCGGAAAGGTGAACTTAAAAACTTAATCTTTAATTAATTACTTCTCGAATTTATTTATCTCGGAGCCGGGAAGGCTGGAGTCGAAACATTGACTTTTATTCGGACGGAAGGTTGATAATTAAAGTATTAATAATTTTTGAATCTAAATAATACGTGTGCGAAAAGGTTAAATTAAAACCTGGGCCCTCTCCCGAAAGAAAAATTTTAATAATTAAATAATTTGTGAAGTTATGTATGTCGTAAATCCATTATCTGAGTCCTCAACTGGACTTTCGGCAAAACGTTTTCTGGCACGTGGCATAATTTCGAATTCTAGAACAAATCTGCCTATTCCACCGAACAATTTCAATTTCACCTTTCCCTTTTCACCTTTTTATACCCGCTACCCATAGGGTAAAAGGGTATTATAACTTTGTGCCGGCAGGAAATGTATGTAACACGTAGAAGGAGGCATCTCCGACCCAATAAAGTATATATATTCTTGAACAGCATCAACAGCATGCACGCAGATCAAGTTTGTTTCAAATTTTTACAACACCCACTTCCGCCACCGCAAATCATCAAAAATGAAATCAAATCATCTAATTTTGAAGCTAGAGTCGAATTTTGGTATGTACATTAAGAACTACAGTCTGTGTGATTCCTGAAAATTTGGTTCCGATCAGATAAAAAGATTAAAGAAATAATTTTGTATGGCCACAAACGGCTGCTGCAGCATGCCTCATTTGGCTGACGAATTAGACTAACTAAGAATTCGTATTAGTTCCTGATTGTGATCGGATAAGAATCTTATAAGATATTCGAGAAGCAATTTTAATAAATGGTAATACTTATTAGCCCCTTTAATGCAATAATAACGCGTTTTTACACACATAGATACACGTGTGTGTATTTTTGTAAGCATGTGATTATTACACTTGCATTTGCATTTGTTCGTTATGTTCAAAAATATATTAACTATTTGCTATGGGTAGGGTGGTAAGGGTGCATCAGACCAAGGCAAGATCAGAACCTCTGCTGATGTATATTCCTTGGCAAACTGTAGCATTAAGTCGACTCGTAGGTGGATATCAGATTGATTGACACCACCTTCTCCTCAGAGAAGGTCCTCCGCACGGTACCTCCTGGAAACGTACTACGGTACGGCTAATGAGAGCGGCAAACTCCTGTGTCTCCCTTACCACTTAATCCCATGACTCCCATCCCACCCCAAGACCCGGGCAAGTCTCGAAAAGGCCTCCCCTCAAGTCAAGGGTGTGAAGCGACCCGTGCCCCTTGACTATAAGGTTCGCAGCTGAGGGGCAAATCCAGCTGTATTTGAACGGAGCCTTCCCAGGGCCGGGCAACCCTGGGTCGGAACTGCCTTGCCGTGGCTTAGGGGCGAAGCCACGGTCGACTTTCTTCAAAGCCCCAAACCCCTCGGGCCCGCCGCGCTCGCCTCGTTGAGCAACGCGGGCGTTTATGAAAATGGAAACAACGAAACAATCCGCTTCGGACCTCGTGGGGGAAGTAAAACCCCGAACCATCTCCGAAATCGACGAAGATGAGTTGCTGCGCTCGGATGACGAGACACTAACTCCGTCGAGTTCGGTGGGCAGTGCCAAGTCGAGAACTCCCCAAACACCACGACCATCCACCATAACCAAGGCGAGCCACGCCAAGGTTAGTGGGGCTAGCGATAATAAAATCGCTAACTCACCAGCAGAGGAAGGCACAGGTCAATAAAGCCCGTTTCATTCTGGCTAAGATAGCCAAGAATGAAAAGGAGGGCAGATGACAAGTCCCGATTCCAGGCAGTAATCGAGGACTTTGAGAAGTACGAAAGGGAGCACCCAGAAGCATTCCTTCCTCCCCAGGCGAAGCGGAATCGCTCCCAAGAGGTGAGCGAGAGCGCTCCGAAGAGAGCAAAGGATGCCAAGGTGACTCCTAGAGCGACGTACTTTGTCAGGCC
The DNA here is from genome assembly GCA_008042485.1 of Drosophila mayri. Lineage (NCBI taxonomy): Eukaryota > Metazoa > Arthropoda > Insecta > Diptera > Drosophilidae > Drosophila > Drosophila mayri. The sequence goes on along the minus strand of VNJN01002030.1, from coordinate 7,523 downwards.
GGCGAAGAGTTTCAGCGAGGTGGCTAGAAACAGTCTCGTCATGGCACTGGTGGACAAGCTCAATGACGACAGGCGCCTGCTGGCGGAGAAATGGGAGGAGGTCGAGACCAGATTGGCGGAGATGGTAACAGACAAGTTACTATCAGAGCCATCGGGTCCGACACCCTCCTTCGACTCCTCAGACATGGTTAGAGGGCACCGAGTAATCAGATGCGACGATGAGTCCTCAAAGGACTTCCTGGCGGCATGCGTTGCCAGTATAAGCAACGTATGGAAAGGGCTACGCAACAAGCTAGTCCCCGCGAAGGATATCCCGAGAAGGCCCAGAGCTCGCATTTGGCTACCAAAGGGGCTGACTAACCTTGACAGGGTGCTCCAGACTCTAGGAGCTCAGAACCCAGGTGTCGATATGGAGGACTGGGCCATTCTCAAAGCACAGAAGGTGATGAAGACAAGTCAGCCTTTCTTGTTCCTCATCAACCCCTGATGCCTGGAGCAACTCCAGAAGTCCGACCACAAAGTGCGGTACGGAATAAGGAAGGCCAAAATAAAGGTTTTTCTGGCCGAGCCGGACGAAGCCCTCGAAGACGACGTCGATGACACCAACAGGCTGTTGGATGACTTAATCATCGACGACGTCACCCCGAACACATTGCCACAATAATGCCGAAAGTCGTCCAGATCAACCTGAAGCGGAGCGCTCACGCTTCAGCAAATCTGGCATTTCTTCTCCGCGAGAAAGACATCGACATCGGCCTCCTTCAAGAGCCATGGACAAGAGACGGACAGATCACTGGCGTGGCGATTAAGGTATATACAACTCTGTACACGAACTCGACAGGTAGGCCGAGGGCGGGTATAATAGTCAAAAATAGCATTAACGCCCTTTTACATTCCACCTTTAGCAACCCAGATCCAGCAGTAGCCAGGTTTGAAACTGCGGAGGGGACAGCGATACTGTTAGCCTCCGGCTACATGGCCCATGACGAGAACGCACCTCCAGATGCGGTCATCAGGTTGATGCAGTGGGCTGAAGAGTCCAAAACGACGCTAATCTTCGGGTATGACGCCCCCCAGGCACACACTGTGGGGAAGTAAAGAAACAAACGAAAGGGGTGAGTCTCTTTTCGATAGTATTATATGTCGTGACGTCACTATTTGTAATAGAGGGGATATACCAACTTTCATTTTTCCAAGCACGGAAGAAGTTCTTGACATAACTCTCCAAATGGAGTACAGTGGGTAGAAGATAGGAAACTGGAGGGTTTCGACACAGAACTCTTTTTCAGACCACAGCTGTGGTGCACAGGTACATATTCTTTGAAATCTCGATGCCGATGCGCGAGTCGACACCGAAACGCAACCCTCGTTACACAGACTAGAACAAATTCGCCAAAATTGTACAGACAAAGACAAAACACAGGAGGATCAGAGTCAGATCCGACCCGGAAAAGATCGACAAAGAAGCTGAGGACCTCACGCACATCCTCAACAAGGCGTACAAGGAGTCGTGTAGAATTACATACTCCAAGAAACAGTACCCACAATGGTGGAGCAAAGAGCTAAGCGAGCTCAGACGTAAGGTCAGGAAGACCTTTCAAAACAGCTACGGAACCAAAGACTGGGGACCAAACAAGAAAATACATAAGGAGTACAAAAAGGCGATATACGCAGACAAGAAAGAATCTTGGAGCAACTACTGCAAATCGCTAGAAGGAATAAAAGATACGGCTAGGTTGAGCAAAATAATAGCAAAAGGCAAGCAAGTCCCTCACCTATTAACAGACCTGACGGCGCAGGAACGACGTCAGCTGAAGAATCACTAGATATCCTGCTGGACACCCACTTCCCAGGAAATTTAAAAATAAAACCCACAGCAACGGATGCCCAAAGGGCAGTCCAACAACCACAGATCGAAGAGATCGTCACCAGGGAAAGAATCCACTGGGTGATAGACTCCTATGACAAATACAAGAGTCCAGGTCCGGACGGAATCATACCCGCAATGCTGCAAACGACGAAGGAATACATATGGAACTGGCTGCAGGCAATCCTCCAAGCATGTATTCAAACAGCACACGTACGGCTTCCTTGGAAGGAAGCAAAAGTAGTCTTTATACCTAAACCAGGAAGAAGAGGACACATCCTAGCCAAGGATTACAGGCCGATTAGCCTGACTTCATTCCTCATGAAAACAATGGAAAGGATAATAGATATCCACATCAGGTGCAAAACGGAGAAAAACCTTTCGAAAGCCCAGCACGCTTACCGAAAAGGCAAATGCACAGAAACGGCCTTACACGAAGTAGTACAATACATAGAGAAAGCCCTGCTTTTCAAAAACTACACGCTGGCTACCTTCTTAGATATCGAAGGGGCTTTCAATAACGTAACCGCGGACTCCATCCTGAGCTCCCTCAACAAAATAGGAGTTGAAGGAGACATCATTACATGGATAAGCGAAATGCTAACGAGCAGGAAGATAACAGCCGAACTGCGTGGCACTCATCACACCAGGTTTGAGAGGAGGGGCACATCTCAGGGGGAGTTTTATCTCCACTGCTCTGGCTGATCAACATGGATGACATATTGAAAGAACTCAATAGCGAAGGAATTAAGGTGGTAGCTTACGCGGATGACGTAGTCCTACTCGCCACAGGACCATTCCCCGACGTTATCAGCGAACTGATGACAAGGGCACTCACTAAACTGAACTCATGGGCTAAAGCCTGCGGCATCAACCAGAGCAAAACGGAACTTACGCCCTTTACGAAGAGAACAAACATCCCCATGTTCACAAAACCAAAGTAAGATGGTATAGAATTAGAGCTATGACAACAAGCTAAGTACTAGGGGGTGATACTGGACACAAAACTATCATGGAAAAACAACATCAATGAACGAGTCAAGAAAGCGAGTATAGCATTCTACTCGTGCAGAAAGATGTTTGGAAAGAACTGAACACTATTATGGTGGTAGTGCTGGCCACTAGGGCATACAACAGACAAAAACTTACAAGGATACAAAGATCAGCATGTGCAAGTGTCACGGGAGCACTAAGATCATGCCCCGCGGCGGCGCTGAACGCTATGTTAAAAATGATCCCTATAGAACACTTCATCAGGAATACAGCGGCCCAAAGCGCGGTACGACTGAAGGCTGGCCATAGCTGGAAGAACTATCATTCTGGGCACTGTACGATCTTGAATGAAATAGACTACATGGAAACAACAAGAACAGACTACATGACAACCGAACTAAGATTCAGCAACGCATACACAACCAGATACCCCACAAGGGAAGAATGGAGACCGGGGAGTGTATCAGAACAAGACGAAGTATCCCTCTACACCGACGGCTCGAAAATGAGATGCGATTTAGTGGCCGGAATCTTCGCCGACAGCTGGGGAGCAGAAGAGTCCTTCAACCTCCCAGCGTCAGCGACAGTGTTCCAGGCAGAGGTATTCGCAATTCTGAAAGCTGTCGAACTCTCAGAAAACCGAGACCTCAAGAATACCAAAGTTAGGATATACTCTGACAGCCAAGCGGCTATCAAATCTCTCGCATCAGCAAGAACAACATCGACTCTAGTGGCCCAATGTAAAAAGGCGCTAAACAGTCTCGCTGCAGACAACACGGTACAAATAGTATAGGTACCGGAACACAACGATATTCCAGGAAACGAGAAAGCTGACGAGCTGGCCAGGCAAGGGTCAGAAGGGAGCTCAGATACCTCAAACATACAAATCTCCCTGAACTCCGTACAGAGGGAAATCCTCGACCATTTCAAACGAATAGCCAGCAAAGAATGGTCAACGATGACTGAGAACGAGAGATCTAGGCTATGCTATAATAGGAGCAGGACAGCCGACCTGATCTCCAAAAGCAAAAAGGATATTAGAAGCATAACGCCAACACTCACGGGGCACTGGCCAATAGGCACTCATGCCCATAAAATGGGCCTACCCCACAACACATACTGCAGAAGCTGCAAAGAAGGAAACGAGAAGGAGACACCGGAGCACCTGTTGTGTCACTGCCCGGCATTCAACAATCTCAGAGCCCGGCTTTTCGGAGCCCACCAGCTAGGGACGCTTAGGGTGGCCCGGCAATCAGTGAATGCCATCCTAGCGTACATGAACGACACTGGCTGGTACTGAAGTGCAGGCGCCGACTACTACAGCTGAGGGTGTCGAACAAAACGGAGCTCAGCTCTAATTGGAGGCTACCAGGGTAGCCTCACCACTTTTACCTACCTACCTACTTAGTATGGGTAGCGGGTATCTCACAGTCGAGCTCCCTCGACTGTAGCTTTCTTACTTGTTATACACACACACAGTGTGTTTCGTTATGACGAACACTAAATGTCTCACTCATGCCCACGTCCAGACTATGTTGGTGAAATGGTGTATCCACCTTGCACGAACGAACAAAAAAAATCAAATAATCGTTTAATTTGAATAATGAAAATAATCTGCGTGTGAAGAGGGGCGCTTGTGCCGCAAAAAGATGTCCAGAAAGCGAAAGAAGGCCCAGAGGAAAAATCCCACGTCGCGAACGAAAGTTAATCGGAGACTCGAAATGAAGAGTTGGGGCGTCGTGGGTAAATTCAATGGGCTGGTCGTGTCAGCTTTATTTGGCTTCATGCATAAGACTAAAAACTAAATTAACATAAGGGCCGCGCTCCCGACCGATAAGCACAGCTTAACAGCACGGGAGCGGGCCCGAGTGGCGGACAGCAACGCACTAGAGCGGGAGCAGCGACGGCCGACCCGAGGGCCTGAGCACAAAAGGGGCAAGCGCGGGTGCGCTCTTAAGTTTCGGTGAGCCAAGGCGGCACAGCGGCGGCCCCCCTTGCAATCACTCGGGTTGCAATTGGTCCCACGTCGTTATGGCAGGCTCCGGACACGACCCATCCAAAAACGGTGCTTTGGGCCACCGGTAGCCCGTCCTGAATTTTCAGGAAGCCCGGCTGAATAATGCCGTCCGCGCCCAAGACGACGGAAATCGTGGCTGGCAAATAGAACCGCTCGTCAGCCAGAGTAATGCCTCGGAAAGGGGCACGCACCGCATCGCTCAGCTCTCGGGCCGGCGTACGAACGCGGACGTGAGGGTCGATCTTAAACATGACATCCAGCCGCACGCTCTCGTCGGTTTTAGACCCCACGGTGGCCGAACAAACTTGTTCGTCCCCCACGCTAGTAGTGGACAGACGGAAACACGCCGCTAGCGAAGCATCAATGCAGCTAGAGGGCGTGCACGGGTCAATGAGGGCCCCCGTGTCGAAGATCCGGGTCCCGGTGTCAATCCGCACAAGCGCAGTCGGCAACACATTGACACTATTTCGCTGCAGCAGCGACGACAGGGTTGGCGCAGCGGCCGCATTCTGCGGGGGCCCTTGCCGAAAGGCGGAAGCTTGCCTAGGCGCAGCTGGCGCGGGCGGACGAACAGTGGACGGCGGACGACGGCCGTGGAGCGTCTGAAGACTGCCGGCCAGCGGCGGAAGAATGCCGAGAAGCTGCCGATGAGCGCCGGGATGCCGCCTGCCGTGGAGCGGTTCTTGAGAGCCGGAAAGTGGTGGCCGACGGCCGCGACCGGTGCTCCTCCTGACGCGGCTGGCGCCGACCCCGCGGCTCCTCCACGATGTGCAGCAGTGAATGGTGATCCTGACCACACGTTTTACAGGAGTCCCCTCGCCGACACGCTCCGTCGGAGTGCTCGTGGCCAAGCAACTGGAGCAATACCGGTTAACGAGGACCGCCCTGAGCCGCTTTTCGGCGCTTAACCGCAAAAAGCGACGGCACTTCTTCAGTGGGTGGATCCCATTGCAGACTCGGCATCGGTAGGACTGCGTACCTCGAGTACATCTGCTCTCCAGTGACGGCGTTGCGTGGACGTGGCGTCATCGTGCTGACTACGACTGGCGGAAATATGATGGAGAAAAACAACGTTATTAGTAATGGTGTGAAGTACAACTAGGAGCTACGGTCAGAGCTACGATACTGCACAGTGGACAGGAACATCGGAGCGGAAGAACGCATTGTTATTGTGGTCGGGTGGAGTCTTCCATAGGAAGCAGCACGACCTTAGCTACGGGCCTCTTGATGAGGCCTCGCGCGGTGCGGATGTCGACCACGCGGACATGGCCATCGGATCCCGGAAACACCGCGTCAACCCTGCCTAATCGCCACTCATTGGACGGAAGGATGTCCTCCTTGATGACCACCATATCCCCAACGCGGAGATCTCTTGTAGGGGCTCGCCACTTATTCCGCTTATGGAGCTCCTTAAGGTACTCTTCCTTCCAGCGCAGTCGAAATTGCTGCTGAAGAGCCTTTAGGTGTTGCCAGCGGTTAATCATGGACGCGGTATTCATCTCGGGTTCCACCGTGGCAAGAAGTGGGCCTCCCACAAGAAAGTGCCCGGGTGTAAGCGCCAACAGATCAGCGGGGTCTTCGGACATTGGAGCGAGCGGCCACGAATTTAGGCACGCCTCTATCTTTGCCAGAAGAGTAGAGAGCTCCTCAAAAGTGTATTTCGGCGTGGCTGTGGACTTGTAAAACAAGGTCTTGAAGCTCTTGACGCCTGCCTCCCACAGACCCCCCATGTGGGGGGCTCCCGGAGGAATGAAATGCCAGAGCAGCTGCTGGTGGTTATAGGCACCCGTCAGCACCCCCTTTAGGCTTTGGAGAAAATCGTGGGATAGCAGGGCAGCTGCCCCCACAAAGGTCTTCCCGTTGTCCGACTGCACTTGACGGGAGCACCCTCTCCTGGACACGAACCGAGCGAAAGCCGCCAGAAACTTCTCGGTCGTAAGGTCCGATGTAGGCTCTAAATGGATAACCTTTGTAGAAAAGCACACAAACACCAACACATACCCCTTCGTGATGAGACAGGCTCGTCCCGTATACTTTTTAATTTCGAAGGGACCGGCATAATCCACACCAATATGCGTGAACGGCCGCGAGAAGGACGTCCGTTCCTTTGGTAGCTCCGCCATGAGTTGCGTCTGCAACTTCTTCTTGTGGATGACGCATACCTTGCATGAATAGATGACGGACTTCACCAAGTTCCTCAACCTTGGAACCCAGGATTTGGCCCGGATTAGGTGGATCATCAGCTGATTGCCACCGTGCAGCGTGATGCGATGCGTAAACTGGACGAGGAGTCGGGACAGATGGCAGTCGTACGGAAGGATTATAGGATGCCGTTCGTCATATTGGAGAAGTTCAGAGGCCGTAACCTGGCCGCAGGCTCTCATAAGGAATTGCGAATCAATGAATGGGTTCAGATTTTGAATCGGACTGGATGCCGGAACTGGCCGTTTTTGGCTTAAGCAACCCATCTCAAAGACAAAGTGTCTGTGCTGAGTGACGGAAATTAAAATGCGTTCAGCCGACGTAATCTCATCAGCTGTCAGGTGCTCTTCGCACGGAGATTGATTCATCCGCGGGCGCTGGATGAAGCGATAAACATACGCAAGGACTCGCAACGCCTTGTCAAGTGTGAAGAAACGCTCAAGA
>VNJN01002028.1:0-72700 GCA_008042485.1 Drosophila mayri | reverse complement strand
GTTGGCCAAGTTATGATGATTGGAAACTTTAAATTTACCAAAATTATCATAGAAATTATATGAATTTAAATGAAGACTAACTTTGATTGATATCAAATTCAATCCATGATCCAAAGGCAAACTTTAAGGGTCTACAATCTACGGCTGCTTTAATTTTACTTCCTGTATTGTTTGTTTATTAATTTAAGGCAGCCAAAAATAAAGATCATCACAAATATTATTATTAATAAAAAAACGAAATAGTTTTCTGCATCTTTTTATTTTTTTATTGAACTTTGTTCAGCTTAAAGTGAGTATGAATTAAATGTTACATAATTTCTGTTTATTAAGCAATAATTTATAATTTATTTAAATATTCCTAAGTATTATCCTGTCTCTTGTCATATATTCCGAATCCGTCCTATTTATTTAACTCAATTTAGAACTATTTAAGGTGCTGCTCTACTTAGACTTATTTTCTTTTTTAAATAGCTTAGTAATTGCCAATTTGTAAGTAGGCCAAGCAGCAGGGGCTCGGCTTGGCACAATTTCATGTGCGAAATTTAAATTTTAGCGACATAAAAATCAAGTTCAACGCTTCGTGACCTTTTTTAGTTTTTGTTTTGTTTTTTATAACTTAGTGAGAATCGGATTTCTTGGTTCCTCCAGCTGCATGTCCATTGCTGATCATCCAAACGTTCTTCCAGGTCTCATGCTTGAAAATATTGCGATAATTTTGCACGGAAACTAGGAATTCTGTGCCAAAGAGAGTTGGAATCATAACATTTTCAGCAGCCAGATTTCGATTCGTTGTGGAATGAACAATCACCAAGGGAGAGTTGCTCTATGTTATGTCAAGAGATTACTAAGAGATTTAAACATTATTTGGAGCTAGCTTACGGGTACATCTTCCCCTTCGCTGTCAAAGCGTAGCTTTGGATTAACGTGCCTGCAAAACCAGTTCGTATAAGCCATAGGTACATCGCTATTGGGACATTTACATTTCTGTACAGGCAATCAAGATTAAATATATAATTTTTTCAAGGTACTAGAAGAGCCTTACACTGCGTTGAATTAGCCCCAAGTTGAGATTCATTTCACCATTTTTTTGGGACATATAGCTGGCATTAATGCCCTGCTGCAGGTTGGCTCGCTTGGGTCCGCTGTACAGCACAATGGGGTCCTGTTCCTCGGACATGCACTGCAGCTGGAATCTCTGGCCGTACTTTATATTCTGGCCCGTAAGATCGTAATCGTCTCCGCTGACAATCCGAAAGGAGTTCCGGACACAGGCATGTCGAGAGGGTGCCACCGACAACTCACAGTCCTCGTTTATCCTTTGACTGCGGTATACCAACCTCTCGCTAATCAATATCGAGAGAGCGGGATTAAGATCAGCCGAGTCTACGCCCTCAATTCCCATGGTAATAGGCATAAGCTGCACCACATCCCCGAATATGATATTCTGTTTGGGAGCAGCCAGGACAATAGGCTTGAGAAAGTTATCGTACAGCAGACGCGCCTTAACCACAAGGAGTTCTCCCTTATCGTGTTGCCGCTTGAAGTTTACTATTTTGTTCTTTGTAATAAAATGATTATATTAATTATATATCAATTAATCTATTTAAAGTAGATTACTTCCTCTAGGCACTGATCCTCCACCCAATTGCCAATTCTAACGCTCGGCTGAAAACGAGTGGAACCCGAATCCGTATCATTGATTCTGCAGGGCATTTTGAAGAAGCAAAATAAATGTAATTTAAATTTTAATTAAGGAATATTTTTAGCCTACAAATACAAGCTGTAATTATAATGTTTATTTAGTGTGGAAGTTTGTAGCACAGAGTTCTAGATGCTTAATTAAAAAATATATATAACTTGCTACTTAAGTGCTTATTTATTTCACCACCTTTAATCTTTATATTCACCACACTGTGGAATTTAAAGCATACTTTTAGGTTTCCTTGGCATCTCTTGAACAGATGCCCACCCTGCGTATGAGTAACGCCGGCCACAATATATTGATTCTCAGAGCCCACACTGCGTATGAGTAACGTATGCCACAATATTTAGCGCTGGCACACATTTCTGGTCTCTAAGTTATCTATTTGCAGCAAGTCTATGAGATCAGCTCAAACAACGTTGATTGACCATGTTTGCTGGGATTACACTCGGCTCATCCGCCGTCGTTCGTCTGTCCAAGAAGTCAGGCATCTTGGTGAGACAGCATTCGCTTGCTCTCTCTGTGGATTGTCTGGGCCAAATATCGGTGACAAGATAAGCCATTTGTATCAGCATTTAGCACATCGTCCCCGCTGTTGAACACGTTAATTGTGCTTGTTATTCATTATCGCTGGCGGCGGCAGCGCCAGCGACTGGTGTCGCTGTTTTACCTGTGTGCCCACATTTGCAAGTATGAGTTGTAGATGTACCTGGACGAATGGATCGGCGTGCACATCACGTGAACGTGAGCGAGCGGCTCGGCCGATTTGCGGCACGTTTCTTATCTAGCCACTCGATTGCAATGGGGGGCTATATGCGATATATATTGTCGCCAGGCTGTGAGTTTTATGGCCATATTTACCTCCAGTTACCGCTCCTCTAATCAGCTATCAGTCGGTCCATGTTTAGTTTTCAAATTGATTTATTTTTGTTTTCGTACAAGAGAATTATAGGATGGGGACTGCATTTCACAAAAGGTGAAATAAGGATAATTGGGTTATTTGTGACATTTTATGAGGGAGCTTTGAGTTGAGCTCACTAAGAAAACTGATCATCTTTTAGGGGAGCACTTCCACAAGTGGCTCACTGCATTCGCTATGTAAAACACAATCTCTTTTGATCTCATCAATTATATAACCCATATGGAAGACACAGGAAAAGCCACAAAATTATATAATGTTGTTTAAATGGCTTTGTTCCGCTTAATAATCTTAATCTTGATCTTAATTATTTCCTTTTTAAAGATACGGCCATTAAGACTCATAAAATATGTAGCTATTGTCGTATAAAATACATTGTAAATATAGAAACCCTATAAATATAGTCACTAGGGCCATAATTCTAAGGCTACAGATCTTAACACCTTTTAATCAGATTACTTAATCTATAAAATAAATATATATAAAAAGAAAGAGTGCCTCTTATCTGTCATAATAATTTGTGACTTCATTTTGGGCAAACTTCAAGAAACAGTCAGAATTTACTTGAAAAAAAATAATGGTTAGGGAAAGTATAAATATAAATGAAATAAATAAAATATATAAATATAATATGCATTGAAATAAATTTGACTGATTTACATTTTACTTTTTTTAAATGATTAAATTTTACTTTTTCATGTGTTGAATAATCGTGTGCATTTATGTGATTTTAATTAATCACAATTAATTACTAAGCAGCGATACTACTGCTCTTCAACTTTCTGAATATCTCTCTACGTGAATGAATCATTTCTTCTATGGAAAATCACTTGGCATTTCATCAAAGATAATGCCAAATAATCAAATAGAAGTACTCTTACCCTTGTTTTGCACCTGAAGGTAATGCAATCTCACTCATTAATTGTTCGCTGGCTTTGTGGCCAGTTCTGTTATCTTGGCCAAAACAGAAATCCGAACAGATGGAAATCCGAAAACAAAGCGTACTATATAATATACTAATTGCGTCAAACGACGGGCCCCAAAAAAAACGATAGCCGATCAATTGCGGCGCTGGAATATCATCTGCATCCATCAGATACCCGGGACTCCGTCACCGAAGCTCGCGCTGTGTCCTATCTTGAGTTGCAAAATACAATTAATGGTGAGATAATGTACTCGTGGGACCACTTCGTAGGACCTGAAATGGTTTGTTCGAATATGATTTGGCACCGGCAATTGAATGCCACTCAGAGCTGTCATACTTATAGCCTGTGCCAGCGATAACGGATCTCCCAAAAGGTTGTGCCGAATGGAGTCGCGGTTGTTAGGCTAATCCAAAGACCATAATCCCAAGTCATGTGACTAGGTTTTCCCAGCCCCAACGGATCAGTCATTCATGGAGGCGACCCTATATATACATATATATCTTTAAACACGTATAGTGATCCCTGTTGGTGCTACTGCTGGTCAAGATTGTGTTTTACGACCCTTTATAGACCCAAAATCAGTTGATATTGGCTACCTGTTGAAGAGAACTGGCCTTAGTCTTATCGGCTGACCAAAGTCGGTTTATGGCGCATTCAGGCACTGGGGGAAAAGAAGGGTATAAAATGGGATATTTGCGAATTTTAAAAATAATAAAAAAAGCTAAAAGAGAGGATAATATACACAATCCAGATTAAATGCAGATTAAATATATGAATAATTTATGTTATATAATATAATAATATAATTTAAATCAATAATAATATTCTGTTGATTTTTTAAGTGCTTTTGCTCTAAAATTCGCTGATAAATAAATGGATTTACGCAGAAAAGATTGCTTTCCTGTGTTAAAGCTGTTTCTGCGCTATGATTGGGGGGATATATCCGGCATTATTCCATCCTTTGACTTTTCTGTCCTTGACGTCAGCATTTTTGCTTTGAAATCTAGTTATTGTAAATCTCCTTATTATACTTGTCAATTTGTCAATATCGTAAAAGCCTCTCATCGCCATGCGTCTCTCATGCGAGTGAAGAGCAATTAAGTTATTAATTTGCCAGAAAGTGCGAGTGGAAGCTCACGTGAGAAGCACACTCAGCGGCAGTGAAATCAAAGTAACTACCATTGAGTCTCTTTATTTTCTCTTAAACTGGACTGAGAGCAGAGTTCCTGCCTGCCTGGCAGTGAGATCCTCAAAAGGGTCGTTCCAACTGTCACCCACTCGTTCAATGGTTTATGGCCGGCTGTTATCATAATCATTATCACCTGGCCGGCCAGGTATTTATCAGGTGAAACGAAGCTCGGCCGATGACTTGAATTGAGAGCTTCGTGTTTCCTAACGTCGCTGCCAGCGCTGTGAGTAAAAAAACAGAAACAGAATTATAAAAACGTTCAATTAGCCGCGGTAGTAACTCATTACAGTTCCAACGCTCGTTGCATAAAGAGCGAAAAGCGGCAAGTGGAAAGCTCGGAAAAATAGCAAGGAAAAAGGCTGGTTGCCCCAAAGTGCGTGTGCTGAAAATTCGCCAGGCTTTTCCCCAAAACTAAATGTGAGTGAACAATTTCAAGACTTGAATCCAAAGCTGAGAGAATTCCGCTGTGCTGTCAGTTTCTGCTCCTTTGTTTTTGTCCGCAAATTCGCTGATATCCAGTTACAAAAAAATAAACAGTGAACACTCTTAGTTAATTATATTTCAAGATGTTAAGAGTTTTAAAGAAAATTTACTGGGAATTCTAATGATTGTATAAAATATTAAGGAAAACGTGCAGCGAAGATAATGTGTAAATAAACATTTTTTATATAATTAAACTGTCATTTCCTTGACAACTATAATGTAAAATATACCTATATGCCTTTGAAAACAAAGTAAGAAATTTAAAAAATATAGGCTTGCAACTAATAAAATGTCAGTTCCCATAGCTCATAACTACTTTTACTTTTTATTGGTTCCCTTCATCTGGGGTGCCCTGTAATTAGACTCACTGCAAAAACTTAAAGGCAGAGAAAACAATTAAATAAATAAAGTAAAAAACCAGAGTAAAGCAAAACAGCTGATTCGTATTTCTGAAAAGTTGTTTCATTCGTTAGCTCGTGTGCTTGTGTTCGGTTCAGTTCAGTTCACTCCATTTCGCAGTGAGGTGAGTGAGTTTCTGATTAAAAACCGCCTGCCAATTAAAGCCACAAAAATTTTAAAAATATGTTTTAATACCCCCGCCACTCGTATGCAAATAATTTCGTATAAAAAATATTTAACAAAAGGCTAAACAGAAAAACGTGTTAAGTAAGCAGAACAAAGAAGTATGTCTCTTTATTGTAAAGGAACTCGATTGAAGGGAATGATTTACGATCGCTAATGATGCATTATTTCGTGTGTAACATTCACTTACTTCCGCGCAGACAAGTGGCCAGTGATTACGAGAACCCTAGACTATAGATTTCATGGCGAATTCCGATTTCGATTTCGATCCTATAGCTGTTGATTCGGCTCAAGTGCTAAAATGCGCGCCGTAAAGCAGATAAGCAGGTGAAAATACCTTTTTGAGGGCCCCTAAGACCCCGGGCTCATACAATTTCCCACTGTTCGAGAGCAGCGCAGAACAATGTAAACACTCGGGGCTATAAATAATGCACTGAACAGAAAAAAAGAGTATCTTAACGATAATATTTTCGAAGTTAGTTTGGAAATAACGGAAGCTGCAATTACTTAAAATTATTTATTTATTTAGAAAAGTATTTGTTATTATCTCTTCTCTGATTATTGCCAAGAAAACTTCAGCCCGTATTAGAAGCTGTATTTCTGCTGAGTGCATAGCCACTCGGCTGAATCGAATGTGAATGTGAGTTGAGGTTGAAACCCGGGCCTGAACTTGAACTTGAAAAGCTGAATGCAAACACTACTGGCGCTCCACTTGCAGCCAACCGGCCAGTGGAAATGAAAATTGAATTGCAACTGGAAATGGAAATGATGCTGGAAATGTTGCCAGCAATTGGAACAAATGGCGAATGGCATTAAAATAAATTAATTTAAGAGGATACGCCATTAAAGTGTCTGAATCCGAAACCTGATGGAAAATTTACCCCTGCCTCGTCACGAATCCATTGTATATGTGACGAAGGCTGCTTTATGGCCTGGCGATAAAGCCAAATTATGACATAATTAAGGCAATCTGATATCTGACGTCTTGGGTTGCTTTATGGCCATCATCTCAGACAGTTAGTTAGCCGAAAAAAGGGGTGAATGAAGAATAATTAGCACGTGTATCTCGTTTCCGTCCAGGGTTCGTAGCGCCGTGCAATCTATGAGAGGTTCCCCACTCGACTCTGTGTGTGAGTACAATCGGTGATAACCGCTTTTGATTTACGGCCAGCAGAGTAAATAGTGGGAGCCCCCCTCATGGCAACCCACCTGCATAGCATTCGAAGAATTCCAATTTATCGGGATAGAAGCTTCGCTCCGGCAATCTGTCAATAAATCTGTCTGGCAGGATATTTACAAGCACCGGTCGGTTGGGGGTTTTGGCCACAGTATTCTCTTGGCCAAAACGAACTTTGTCAGCCTCTTTTGGAATCGCACTTATCTTAGCGAAATTTCCGCCACTTGACAGCCAATTGCTAGCGCCTTGGCGCACTTTTCAATCCGATTAAGAGGCGTTACCGATAGCGATAAGGTTCATAAATTGTATTGTTACCCCTATTCGCAGTAAAAATTGTTTATAGACGACCACAAGTCTATAAATTGTCGAAATTTATTATTATTTACTAATGCACTTTTAATGCCCGCAACCAGTGAGAATTGAGGCATTAACATTAAACGTTTTCCATTTAAATTTATTACATTTAAGGTATTTATGGAAGTAGTAAATTACGTGGGCAAATTTATTTTAATTGTACCTATCTTATGCAATATCTGTTCAGTCAGCTCGACTTTAAGCCGTTCCAGGAGCCGGGCCAACCATCGCTCTTGACTGATTCCAGCGATCTGCGATTTAGCGATTAGCATTTAGCCATAAAATGCAAAATCATTCCACATCCACGTTTGATATCCCCGGTATTTGTGTCCGATGTTTACCCGAAAGTCACTTTGCTAATTGTCTAAATTGATCAATATTTGTGACAGAAATGCGGCAAAGGAAACTCGAGATTTGCGCTACTTTAGTCGATCATCTTATTAAGTAACGCCATGGAGATCACGTTTCTATTTTTGATCTTATACGATCACGAGTCTATAAAAAACAGGTTCAACAAGGGGGTTACGGAATAAATGCATTCATTAATTAATTGTTTAAGAATAAATGCGATAAGGATGAAGATAACAATGTAATGAAGCAAATAAGATATGAATATTTCATTTGTGAATCATAAATACAAACAAATGTGTTTCTATAAAAGCTGCTGTTTGTTTTCCAAGAAATCCCGTTGAAGTTATGGAAATTTAGCAGCAGTTCTACTGTAATTAGTGGGCTGCCCCCTCCCCCCACTTGAAATGTTTATATTTTATTGTTTACCAGACTCTAGCTTATAACAGCCCAATTAGGGCTTTGTGTGGGCTTAATTTCTAAGAAATCTGCGCAAACAAATTGGGCAAAAAAGTGGGCACTGGGGTAAGCAGGTTGTTGAGACGTCTTATAAAACTTTCCAAAATGTTTTTTCTTGTTTTAGCTTCTCCTCTGACGTGCAAACCATTCGAAAAACAATTGAAATTCCGCTCACACAACACTCAAGTGCGCATTGTTATTTATTATTTACGGTACATATATATGAGGGTATTTAAATAAAAATAAATATAGAATCAAAGCGCTGTTATAATGAATTTACCTGGAAATATGTTTTGACAAACCGCGTAACCAGTTTCTTTCAAAAGGGAAATATTTTTGTTGGTAGTTTGCCAGTCGCGCGACCGTAAAGTAAAAGTATAAATTAAATAAAATAATAAACAAATTACATCATCAGGGCCCCGAAATTGTCAATAGCAGCGAGATAAGTAGAGCTGTAAGGTTAATTACTTTACGAGTGCGATATTTAAATGCAAATATTAAACTAGCCTTGCTTAACCCAGAAAAATGGCGAAAAAATTATCCAAGGTTTAGCCACAGAACTGGCTAAGAAAGCCGGTATCCAACTGTACCTTCCATCAGATCGATTTGTCAATTCATTATAAATATATATTCCCGTTTATTCGAATCCAGCAAATCTTGGTATCCAATATTTGATCTCCAGTCGCTGTTAACTGGGAAAACGTGCGTAGGGCGACTCAGACTCGTGAGATCGCGAAATCAAATGCCAATATAGATATATAGACGATGACTATGGATATTTCGCACTCGGCGACACTTGCCGTAACGTTTGCCTAACCAATTGAAACCGTCTAAATTTATCAAACTAATTTGTTGATCGCTTTGCTCTGCTTTCAGATTAACATCTTGATCTGCCGATCTTCTATCCGGGGAAACTGCTGGAGAAGTGAAGGGATCCGGATCCCGTCCCCGAAGACCAACCAACCGACCGGCCGAGTGTCAACAAGACCGGCGAATAAATCGTGCAAACAGCAGCAAACAGCAGACAGACGGAGCAGAGACTCTGTCTGAAGCTCAGGTTTCGGGGCATATTTAAGGCCCGCTGCCCGCCGACTGTCAATCAGAACAAATCCAGCTGCCAGCGGCAGCAGATCGCGAGTGAAGAAGAGTCACCTGCAGAATCACCTGAATCTCCAGCTCAACGTGAGCCGGGACAATAAATAATAATAAATATCGGTCAATAATTGAACAGCAAATACTCATTCCACTGCAACGCACACCTCAGACACTGAGTTTATTTTCTGCATTGTGAGGCGTTGTATTACTTACATTGTGATATTTAAACTCGCCACCTGCAACGTCGTAATCAATTTGCATTAACACTTTGTGTGTTTAACTTCAACAAAAGCCCCAAAACAACTCCGCAATTAACAAGATGTCGGCATCAAAGGAGGCCATTTGTGCGAGCACAGAGAAGGATCTGGAGAAGCCTGCGCTAGGTGAGTTCATGAAAAATAAATAAAATATATTATAATTATTACAGAGGCGGGCGGCATATCACACTTAATTGGTGTAATATTTGCAAATTACAGCCGAGATAATTCACAATTTCAACACACTATAGCTGAGATAATTCCCAATTGTAATAACACCCTCATTGTTAGATCATACCCCTAGGGTTAGATAGAGATGTGACAAAAACATCATAAATTAAAAAGCTAATAATAAGGGAGATGCAAATTAAAGGTCTGAAATGAATAGTTTACTTTGTATAGATAAAGCTGAAAAAACTATAAATAAGTAACGATTTATTTTAGCTATTTATTAAACAATTATACATACTAAGTAGGTGACAAACAAGTTGCATATCTTCAATATATTTTCTCTAAATAATAAACAATATATTCAAATGGCAGAAATCTATTTAAAATAAAAACTTAAATTTTACAAAAGGAAATAACCTCCCAACCTTTAGTTATTATTATCTTCTCTCATAACCGGCTTTACTCAACTAATTCCATACCCCTAATAATGTTCACTGATCTGAATAATATGCAAATACAGTTTCGCTTTCTTTTCTCCGAATAATTATCCGCTACAATTGCGTTTCCATCTGATGCATTCTACCCTCGAAGTCTATGATTCCAGTCACCGGGTAATTGCCCCATTTATTGCTCATGACAATACACTGTCGGATATATGTCTCAGTTGCTGGGACGATATATAATTTACATTTCTCACTGGCTTGAAATACCGGGCAAATTAACAGAGCCAGAACACGTTCGCCCCGGCTATTTTGCAATCGTTAAATTCGAAAATTACACTTGAAGTCGATTGAATGGGATTCTCAATGCCTATGAGTGGCTTCTCCTGGAATCCACTTGATTTAAATAAACGAAAACAGACCCAAAAATGGATGAGAAGGTTGCCGCTAAACGGAAGTTATTTGTTATGCAACGGAAAAAGAGGAGAAAAATTAAATTCATTATTAACAAAAGCCATCAATGCGTGAGCCAAATTCACAATTTTCGTCTGTGACACAGGGACAATAATAATTTGCATTGAAAGAAAATCGTATATTAAAAAAGTAATATTACATTAAAAAATATTTTAAAACAAAATAGCAAAGGAATATATTTATGAAAAAGGTTTGACGGTTTCTAAGATTATTTTTCTTCCTCATAATATGTCCGGGTAACAATTAGAATGTCTGTAAAAGGTATACATTTTTACCTTTCAACTAAGATCTTATATTACCGAGATGATAATTATTATTTTTTCTTGCTGTGTATTTTTGGGGGGTGTGTGTGCCAGTGGGTGGTTTATAAAGTTGACTCAGGACTGCCCACTGCTGCTGTGTCTAATTTGTCTATTATTCAGACCAAGTGGTTTGTTTACGCTGATCTTAGCTTCCTATTCCTATTCCTATTTCTATAATATATTTATTTTTTTTAACAAAAATAGTCATCTGTTTGGAACTTGACACAGTTTGTTTGATAGTTCCCGGTTCACCTTTTTGGTGGGCAACTGGCCAAAACCAGTTACCGGCAAAAACAAATACGAACAACAAAAGCGGCCCAAAAAACAGGGCCATAAATCGCATCTTCGCCACATACAGTACGTGTTTATAACTGTGCAAATGAACTCTGCAAGGCAATGGCAATAATAAAACTCGTTTTTCCCGGCCACAGATACTCCCGAGATTCGCGGCTAAGGTCAGCGAGGGAAATGCACTCGCAGTCGCCTTGGAATACCAACGAGAATGAGAACTTTTCGCTTTTTACTTTCATTAGCAGCAATAACATTTGTAAAGCAGCAACCAAAAACAATTTCCGATCTGGCAGATTGACAAGTTTTGGTGGCAAGTCGCTGGCTTTTGGCCCTGATATTGACATTTGAATGTGAGCGACATGCAAGCCGTTAATTGGATGAAAATATTCGCATCTATTCAATTTCCCAGCCAACGCCCCCGCAGTTTAGATGCCTCAATAATGGGTGGTTCCCCGAAAGCCACCCCCCCAAATCCACTAAATTAACAATGGAGGCAGCGACCTGTTCAGCGATGCGCTCGACTGGAGCTCCATATCCGTTCTATATTTCTATGGGATCCGCAGTATATATATAGCATATAGTATTGTTGACGTCTCGGGGCTCTGGCGTAATCCGATTTGCGGCCCATCTCAGCTGGACTTGCTAAATTGGAAAATTGCTTTTACAGGCACACAGACGAGCATTATAAACTATTCAATTTGGACAGTTGAAATTCCTTATTACTTTTTTTCACGAGATCGTGACTTTAGCGACATTTTTCGTAGAATTTTATTTTATTTGTGTATTTTTTGTCTGTATTTTTTGCGAACTAGAGGCAGTCAACTTACTCATCTCATCTCGAGTGCGCTTGTTACTATTTTTATAGCATTACAATTACCACGAAAATAGCCAAGAGATTCATTCAAAAAGAGTGCGCTATCATTTCACTTGCAAAAGGGAAACTGAAATAGAAATTTCCGAGCAATTAACCCACTGAATGAGTCGCTGAGTTGGAACTACATATCTGATAATGACAATAATAAAATAAAACAGGGGGTAAACATGTGCTGGCTGACATCAGCCCAACCTTCCCAGTGGCAGACAAAGCTGCCTCTTTTATGGAGTGCAAATATTTGCGATACTCTTTGGCACCTCTTAAGATGGCCGATACCAGGAACTCCACTTCACTCCCAGCCTTGTTTATGCTGAAATTGAGTTAAAAACCAAATAAACGTCAATGGGGGCTTACGTTTATCAGAGAGGGTTATAATTATCGGGAAATTCCTCAGAATGTAACGTAATCTCTAGCATTTAAACCATAACAAACAGAAAGCTACATTTTCAATGAACTCCACTAAGCGCTCACTTTATTACGTATACGTTACGTTAGCCCCAAAGCTCACCCCAAAAGCATGCTATAAAAACGTAACGAGAACTTGGTCATGTTAAAGCCATGTAAAGTATCTGTAAAATCGTTAACGAAGACAGAATGCCATAAATAATTATCAACAAGATTATGCTCATTGCTGTGGCAAGCTACAAAAATAGAAAATAGTTGGCAGACAAAATGAAAAACCACTTAATTGCTTTGAGCGTGCACACAACTGTACCCAAAAAAATTCCATTAGAGGGTCTGCCAAAAATTCACCCTACATGTGTACATTTTGAATTATATTTTGCGAATATGGTGTGCGGTATGTGGTTTGTATATGCCAAGCCAGACAGTGTGAATGGCTTCTCTTCATTTTTGTCACGAGAGCTTAGCAGACACGCTCAATGCCAGTGAAAAGCAATTAACAAAAGCCATAATAAAAATACAGAGAATATAGAGACAAGGGGCTTGATCTTTCTAATATATCTTTGGTTGTGGTTGAGATATTATCTGAATATAATATTGTATTTATAGAAAGTATTTCCTTGATTAACCTTTCAGGCCATTTTGTTGATTAATTTTTATGAAAAATCAATTAAAACGATTATAATAAAGGAAGGTTTTTGCTAAGAAATGAGATATTTTAGTTTTCTGAGAAAAAATATATACAAAGGATTTAAAAAATATCAACTATTTAAGTTTGCTTTAAAAATAAAGTACATTAATTTAATTAAATTTTCATATTCTTTTGATTATTAGTTTTTATAAGAAATAAAATTGAAACTATACACAGAGCACAAGAAATAATAAGATTTCTTAAACTTAAATATTTTTAAATTACATTTTCCTCAGCTTTAGCTATTCGTGGTGATCCCATTATGTCAGCAAATTGAACTTGTGAGGAGAAGCAGGCGACAAAAACGTGTCTGTCTCAGCTGCCGGCAAAACTTTGAGAGCGAGCTCCGCCATCTCGAACACACACAACACCGCACACCCACCCACAACACACCCGTTCATAAACAAACACTTGTGTGAGCCAAGCGTGACTGTAGCTATTTTTATAGTTTCAGCTTTGGTCGGGCTCTGCGGTTTGTGGAAACTAAAACAAAAACAAAAAACAAACAAAAAAGGGGAACCGCTCGCCAGGTTTTATTCTTTTATTCGGACCATGTAAAAATTAGCAACAACTTGTCAAAGCGATTACATAGAGTATACATTTTGGCATGACCAGTAATTACACAGAAAATGGTGCACCTTGTGCGGGGCGCCTCCATTTAGCGGCGACGCATTTCTATGACTTCATCGTCAGTCGGCAAATACTATATGTTTACATGTGTCTGCCCCATTTGCTATAGTTTTTGGTGTGGTCACCGGGGGGAACTGTAATTAAAAATGTATATTACAGGGAAGAAATAACACAAATCTTGAAAATGGAAAAGTTTCCAAGAAATCTTTACTTTTATATGTTAAAAAACCTTTAAATTCTGTATTAAAATTGTTATAAAAAATATCTAAAATTGGGAAAAACTCCTAGAACCCCTCTAATGACTCCCAAAAGTAACTGGTAATTTTCCC
Organism: Drosophila mayri; assembly: GCA_008042485.1. Lineage (NCBI taxonomy): Eukaryota > Metazoa > Arthropoda > Insecta > Diptera > Drosophilidae > Drosophila > Drosophila mayri. The sequence goes on along the minus strand of VNJN01002028.1, from coordinate 58,605 downwards.
AAAATATTACCATAAGCACTTAGCTTTGCATATTTAAGGCAGCGCGTGTAGACCTCATTCCATGTGCCCAAAGTCACGAGATGTGAGTGTGAATGGTACTAGTCGTATGCTTACGTCCATCCGATATAATTAGACATATATACTCGATGGAGGTGCGCACGATTTCTTTGACTTTGGTCCCTAGCAAAGAGTTCACTCTACCAATTGACATCAATCGCCGGGCACCGCGAAATGATGCATTTGCCGGGGAGAATTTTCCATCGCTTCACTCGATTAGGGAAAATCTGAAAGCTAAAACTGATGTAATTGCTTAGCGGCAGCGAGAGCGACGCCGGCGCAGAGCCACGACAATATCCGAACCCAATTCAATACCCACAGAGGGTACCCCATAGCCATTGCCATAGCCATAGCCATAACCATTCGCGGTTTATAAGCGAAGGCGACGCAACAGTTGGCGCTCAGTAGAAAAAGCTGAAAGCAACAAGCGGGAGCGAAAAGTTCCGACTCAGTTGACCGCTCAGCGCCGAAGGCACCACACCACCCCATAACACAGCTAGTTTTCCTCGCAGAACCTCCGAGTTTCCCAGCCCGCGATATGTTACGGTCTTCAGCCGGAAAAGTGGAAAGATAGACAATGAAATGGTTTAAGCGTGTGCGCAAAAAGTGGTGAACTCGGAAAACCGAATCAAGAAAATATCGAATTTATAGTTAGATTTAGCAAACAAACCCCAAGGTTCTTCCCAAGCAGCCAAGATGCCCTTTCGACGCAGCAGTCTGAATCATCGCCATCGCGATGGCCATGTTTTGGTGTGGAACCAGAGGCACCTCCACGAAGCACTTGAGGAACAGCCGCAGAGTAAGCCATAATTCCACCGAAAAAAACCATGTATACAATTTCTGATGGAACATGGTTTTTGTTGTGACTACACATTTTCATGTTGAAAAAGAGTTTAGGAATAGTTAAGGTTATTATTTGTTCTTAAATTATAATTATAAAACAATCTATAAACATTTGCATTAAAATATTTCCAAATATTATTGATCACTAGCAAGTTTTCTTATATATGTATATTTCCCTCACCCTTATCCACGCTTTCTTGTAGACTTTCTTGACCCCACTGCGTATACGTAATTTTGTTGTTAGGCCACCAAAGAAGACTTATTTCCTTGGGCTGATTTCGCGCGACATACACGTGCTTCTCCTCATCGCCAGACTGCTGCCAACGAAAGCAAACTCGCCGATTGTGCAACACGAGACGTTGGGTGGAAAATTAGAGAAAAAATGAAAACACTGGGCACGAGGGAAAAGCGAGGAAAACAGGGGCAGCATAAAACGAGCAAATCGCGCGATTTAACGCTGCGTGAGCACAAATAAACGGCGAGCACAGAACAATATTTTTAAAATTAATTTTTGACTCGACAAATTCTGCCGTCTTTTGCCCATTGTTTATGTCATATTTTTTTCGATGAATTATTATTTTTTTGTTGCTTGTTTTGGCAACTAAATTCCAAGGAAACAGACAGGTTATTGAACACAAAACTGCTTATCGAACAATTTTAAATTTACCATCAAGAGGCAAAGTTCAGTAGTTGGGAAAGTGAATTGCCTCAATTAAATCTGCGGGCAGCCCTGAACTTTAGTGTGCGTCACCACCTAATTAAGCCAAATACTATAGAGTTTACTGTATATAGTAGACCCTAATCCCCTGAAAGCGAACACAACTGTACCCGCAGCTGGAAATCCAGGCTACCTCACGTGTTCCACGCCCGTGCAAATTGCCGAGAAATGCCCACCATTCACGTTTGCCAAATGACACAAAACGACTCTAAAAAATATAGCAATAACAGTCGCCCATTGCAATGTAAACAAACGCTTTCGTAGCAATAATAAAACGCGATCTCGGAATATGAGTCTATATGCGATGAAATCAAATAAATAAATGAGCAGAAATTACGAGAGGCCATTGTGCAATTGCACTTGAAATCAACGGAATCTAGTTTATTTATACAGGCCAAAAATAGATCAAATAACTAAGCACTTAAAATTATTAGTAAATCCGATATTTTGTTCTGTGTAAAGATTGTTATAGGTATTCCGATCTACACTGTGATTCATGCAGCGGGCCCGGCGAAAGGCTTATCTCGTGCGAGCAACGAACCTTGAGCTAAGCAAACCCCAGACAAGATTATATCTTTATATCTCAGCGATAGCCTAGAAATATTTGGGTTATTTCTGCATTTCCGAAACATATAATTTCTCAGCTAACATTTACATTTGTTGACAAGATTTCCGCTTGCCCTGGGGCTAAATAAGATAAATTAATTTATGCACGCTTATTGGTCACTGACGCAGGCACAATTATTTTCTTTTTCTTTGGGGCTATTTATTTTTGAATCTCTTCTCTTATCTGACTAACTGTGTTTCTCTTATTTTTGTGTTTTTTTTTTTTGTTTAGGATGCTTTGCCACCCGCTATTTTGTGACCTTTATGCTTTTCCTGGGCATGGCCAATGCGTATGTGATGCGGACGAACATGTCAGTGGCCATTGTGGCCATGGTTAATCACACGGCGATTAAGACCGGTGATGAGGAGTATGACGATGAGTGCGGAGATCGTGATATACCCATTGTAAGTTGGATTTCAGAACCATAATAAATAATTAATTAATAATATCTTGAAGAGATTTAAAATCCCAAAGGAAATAATCATTAAATTCCATAAATAAAATAAACATTACTTTCCCATCTTCTCCTCATTTTAGGACGATTCCCAGGATGGCGAATTCCCCTGGAATTCTGCCCTGCAAGGCTATATTCTGTCATCCTTCTTCTATGGCTATGTCATTACCCAGATTCCGTTTGGCATTTTGGCCAAGAAATACGGATCGCTGCGCTTCCTGGGCTATGGCATGCTGATCAACTCGGTGTTCGCCTTCCTCGTCCCTGTGGCTGCCCGCGAAGGCGGCGTCTGGGGTCTGTGTGGTGTGCGCTTCATCCAGGGCCTGGGAGAGGGTCCCATTGTGCCCTGTACTCATGCCCTTTTGGCCAAATGGATTCCACCTAACGAGAGATCACGAATGGGTGCTGCTGTCTATGCAGGAGCTCAGTTTGGAACCATCATCTCTATGCCACTGTCTGGTCTGCTGGCGGAATACGGATTCGATGGCGGCTGGCCATCGATTTTCTATGTGTTTGGAGTTGTGGGCACCGTTTGGTCCATTGCCTTCTTGATGTTTGTGCACGAGGATCCCTCGGTTCATCCCACCATCGATGAGAGGGAGAAGAAGTACATCAACGATGCCCTTTGGGGAACCGATGTGGTCAAGGTGGGTTTACTTTAATAATAATAAACAATTTTCCAATTTTAATTTATTATTTTATATACTTTTTAGAGTCCCCCAATTCCCTTCAAGGCCATCATCAAGTCGCTGCCCTTCTATGCTATCTTGTTCGCTCACATGGGTCACAACTATGGCTACGAGACTCTGATGACCGAGCTGCCCACGTACATGAAGCAGGTGCTCCGATTCTCCCTCAAGTCCAACGGCTTGCTCAGCTCCCTGCCCTACTTGGCCATGTGGCTGCTGTCCATGTTCATCTCGGTGATTGCCGACTGGATGATCAGCTCCAAGCGCTTCTCCCTGACCGCCACCAGGAAGATTATCAACAGTATTGGTCAGTATGGTCCTGGTATTGCTTTGATTGCCGCCTCCTACACGGGCTGCGACCGTGCCTTGACTCTGGCCATCCTCACCATTGGAGTGGGCCTGAACGGAGGCATCTACTCGGGCTTCAAGATCAATCACTTGGACCTTACGCCCCGCTTTGCCGGCTTCCTGATGGCCATCACGAATTGCTCGGCCAACTTGGCTGGTCTGCTGGCCCCCATTGCCGCGGGCAACCTGATCTCTGATCCCAGCAAGGTGAGTTTTGGAGTTATTAAATGGAAAATTTTAAAATTTTATTTAGTTAACAATAATTCAATTAAAAATTTATAGAAGCCCCTTTTCATTTAAAAAATACGTTTGAAAAATTAAATATTGTCAGGTTTGTGGGGGTAAATATAGCATCCGTGACCAAAGCAATTAATAAATAATTATATAAACAAGCACTTTACATTCTATAAAAACAGAAACTATAATATATAAACTCAAAAGAGAAAACTAAATTCTTTTAAGAAATATTGCCAAATTTTGTTTAGCCAGATTCGGTAAAAATATATTCTGCAACCTTGTTAGACTTCTAGTATATAAAACCATCAATTTTTCTATATTTAAAATCATTTCACTAACTTTTCCTGACATCTCTTGTACTTGCAGCCCATGATGGGTCAGTGGCAGATTGTGTTCTTCATTGCCGCCTTTGTGTACATAATTTGCGGCACCTTCTACAACATCTTCGGTTCCGGAGAACGCCAGTTCTGGGATAATCCCGAGGATGATGAGCAGAAGCCGGCCCTGCAAACGACCAGCAGCACCACACCCCAAAGGCTGAGCAATGGAGCGGCGCCGACGACGCAGGCCATCACTAGCTCCTAGGTGGCGGCCAGGATGTAGAATTAGCCAATACACACACACACTTTATGATATGAAATGCGTAGATTAGTTCTTGTTTTAGTTACCTATATGTTAAGCCAAAAGTTGTTATACCGATAGCTAGCCACTGATCTATTCCTATACCTGCATATACACTAGCGATCCGCAGAACAAAAGACAGTTTAGCTTCCGATTGTAAATGTGAATTGTGAACTCAAAAGCCCGAAAACTGAAAACCAAATCAAATCGAGCACAAATTGTCAACTCTATTAAAACTATTGTTAGGCAAATCGAGGTCTACCATTGCAAATGCGTAGTTTTCTAATCTAATTGTGATAGCGACAGAGTTTAGTTCTCTCACCGATTTGTTTTGAAACGAAATGATCCGCTCAAGCGAACATTGTTAAGTAAGCAAGCAACCAAATGTATGAAAAACCAATTAAAACTATAGTTTAAGTATATCAAAGAAGACGCACTTGGGTTTTAACTTGGGGATATGAAAGGGGGTTTATTCTGTTTCAGGTAAAAATATTATTATTTTCCTTGGCATTTCCCTAAATGCCTCCATCGCACCCCCAAAGCCTAATTCGTTATTAATAAGCAGTTGTCATGATATCAAGTGAAGCCATCTCCTTGGAAACGTTTATAAATGCCTGCAGCGTATGGAATATCACTCAGTTGTCTTTTCCAATGGGTCACGAAGAGGAGGAACTCAGCCCGGAGCAGGTGGATCTGAAGGTGTCGCCTCTGGTGGGTTCCCTGCGTCGCACCTGGAGTGACTTCTGTGCCACCAGCAGTATCCATGGCTTGAGATACACCCGCGATGAGGATACCAATAAAATTGTGCACTTTGTGTGGCTGCTAATCTCGCTGGTGATGTTCATCTGCGCTGTGGTTATGGCGCATACGTTTTACGTGGATTATCGCAGTAATCCCACCAGGATGAATGTGGAAAGTGATCATACTCCGGTTAATAATCTTTATTTTCCGCCGGTTACCATTTGTCCAGATGTGCTTTTCAATATGCAAAAGTCCAAGGCTTTCCTCAAGACTTTGTGGGTAGAAAGGATACTTAAAAGAAATCCAGATATATTATTAATTTCACAGACAACTCCCTCAGGGAGCTGTGCTATCTGGCATTCTGCGGAAGCTCCACATTTTCTATGGCTTTATGTTGGACGATGAGCGATATACGTCGCAGGATATCGAGCAAATGGAGTCCTTACTTTCCCTTAATAATCTCACAATTCAGCAGTTTGTGGAGCACTTACGTTGGGACTGTAATGAGATTCTTTATCGTTGCAGATTTAATGGCAATATTATGGATTGTTCGCAACTCTTTCAGCTATCCAAGACATTTTTTGGACACTGCTGCTCCTTTAATTTAAGGCAAAAGGGGTTGGTAAAATTTAATTAAATACAATTCCGTAAATTTTCATAATAAATCATTTAAAACAGCCTCAATTTCACCGCCCAGCGTGCCATAGGAGGGCAAAAATATGGCCTTTCTGTCATAGTGAGATATAAAGATGACAGCTACGATCCTGTACAATCGTATTCCTATGGCGTTAAGCTCTTGATTCAGGAAACCGATGCCTTTCCCAGTGCCCATGCCTCTGCTAATTTTATAGCCTTTAATACAGAGTCCTTTGCGGCCTTAAGACCCCAGGAAACCTTTTGTTCGGCGACTGTCAAGGCTCTGACAATCGAGGAGAGAAATTGTGTGTTTCAGAAAGAGTTTCCCCTACGCTATTTTCCAGATTATGTTTATCCCAATTGCGAACTGAACTGCAGGGTCACAAATATGGTCAAGTTTTGTGGATGTCATACATACTTCTTTGACTTTAATCGTACCAGAGATAGAATATGCACTTTCCGGGATATTCCTTGTCTGGTGGATAACTTTGGTGGGTTTTGCATTATTAATAAAATAATTTTGAAGAATTAAATATCTTGTTTTTAGCAAATATTATTACAAGAAAGCGAAGCACTCAATGCTATTGTCCACTGACCTGTGAGCACTTTGATTTCGATGTTCAAGTATCAAATTTTCCCCTGCAACTAAACATGCCCATGGCAGATAAATTCTAGTTAGTATTAAATATATATTTTAATGTTTTATATTAGCAAAAAACTGTCTAATTACAGTTCAGGAATAGCCAAGAATGATGGCATACTTCACGTCTTTATTAATTCCTTTAGCTATCGGCGTCTACGTCATGATTTGCTCTCTAATATGGTGACTTTGGTTTGTAAGTTAATTCTTTAAAATATCAAAATATCTGTAACTAAAATGAGATTTATTATAATTAGCCAACTTGGGCAGTGCCTTCAGTCTATTCGTAGGCATGAGCATGCTCTCTGTGGTGGAGATTATCTACTATTTTTCCGTAATTCTACGCAAGAATTATAATCTGGAGTGTGAAGTTCGTAGGAGGATGCTTCATAAGGGGCCAAAGTTCGCCTGGCCGCAGCCAAATGATACTCGCAGTAAACACAAGAAATCTGTTTTCATAATTCACAAATCGTAATCGTAATCTAAAGGAATGACAGAATGCAAAAAAAATATTGTCATAAATTAGAGCAATAAAAAATTATCGGTTTCAAGCAAGACATGTGGGGCGATTGAACTTATTTTTACTCTTTCAAAAAGGGCGCTTAGTTTTTCTGAGAATTTAAAGGTGAGCTAAGAAATTGTAGGATATTTTAGTAAAGGACAAAGCAATAAAGAAAATATTTTAAATAAATAAATATGAATTTAATTCAAACCTCTAATACATTAATTAATAAATTCTACAAATAAAAACCTTTTAAACTCTACACTTTCACAAAAAATTGTAACAATCCTCAAGGGTATGCAGAGTTCCAAATCTAATCTTACAGCCGTGTGTCTTATGATGTTCTTGGAATGCCAAACCACTCACTACTTGCAATTATCCAGGGACACTATCGCGTATTGCCATAGGTCAGCCGATGGCCATTGTAAATCTGCCCCGAATCGCTGGGCGACCATCTGCTGGTCGTAAATTGGACCCAAGCAAAGCAAATCCACGATAAGATTGCCTCGACGTGTATAAAAGGAGCCGGGGCTCCAGAGATTAGGCACAGTTTTTTACGGTCATGATCAAGTTCACTTTGGGCCTGACGCTCTGCTTGGCGGCTGCCAGCCTTTCGGTGGCCCACAATCCCCAATGGTGGGGCAACCGCAACACCATCGTCCATCTCTTCGAGTGGAAATGGTCGGACATTGCTGAGGAGTGTGAGACGTTCTTGGCACCGCGCGGCTTTGCCGGCGTCCAAGTGAGTCCCGTGAATGAAAACATCATCGCTGCGGGTCGTCCCTGGTGGGAGAGGTATCAGCCCATTTCCTACAAGCTGACCACTCGCTCTGGCAACGAGGAGGAATTCGCCGACATGGTTCGTCGCTGCAACGATGTGGGCATCCGCATCTACGTGGACGTTCTCCTCAATCACATGTCCGGTGACTTTGATGGCGTGGCCGTGGGCACAGCCGGCACTGAGGCCGAGCCCTCCAAGAAATCATTCCCCGGTGTGCCATACACCGCCCAGGACTTCCATCCCAGCTGTGAGATTACCGACTGGAACGATCGCTTTCAGGTGCAGGAGTGCGAGTTGGTTGGCCTCAAGGATCTGAATCAGCACAGCGATTATGTGAGGAGCAAGCTGATTGAGTTCCTCGATCACCTCATCGAGCTGGGCGTTGCCGGTTTCCGTGTGGATGCCGCCAAGCATATGGCCGCCGAGGATCTGGAGGTGAGTTAGCTTCAAGGGAAATATTTTAGAATTTACTGAACTTTAAATTTTTTAATTTTTTTTCTTAGTATATTTATGGCAGCCTGAGCAATCTGAACATTGAGCATGGCTTCCCCCACAATGCCAGGCCCTTTATCTTCCAGGAGGTTATCGATCATGGCCATGAGACCGTGTCCCGTGAGGAATACAATGAGCTGGGCGCCGTCACCGAGTTCCGTTTCTCCGAGGAGATTGGCAAGGCCTTCCGTGGCAATAACGCCTTGAAGTGGCTGCAAAGCTGGGGCACCGGCTGGGGCTTCCTGAACTCCGATCAGGCTTTGACCTTTGTGGATAACCATGACAACCAGCGCGATCAGGGATCCGTGCTGAACTACAAGTCGCCCAGGCAGTACAAAATGGCCACCGCCTTCCATTTGGCCTATCCCTATGGCATCAGCCGTGTGATGAGCTCCTTTGCCTTCGATGACCACGATACCCCCCCGCCGCAGGACGCTGAGGAGAATATTATTTCCCCCGAGTTCGATGAGGACGGAGCCTGTGTGAATGGCTGGATCTGCGAGCACCGCTGGCGCCAGATCTACGCCATGGTTGGCTTCAAGAATGCCGTGAGGGACACCGAGCTGGCCGAGTGGTGGGATAATGGCGACAACCAGATCTCCTTCTGCCGCGGCAACAAGGGCTTCCTGGCCGTCAACAACAATCTGTACGATCTGTCCCAGGAGCTGAACACCTGCCTGCCGGCCGGTGAGTACTGCGATGTGATTTCGGGCAGCCTGATCGATGGCGCCTGCACTGGCAAATCCGTTACTGTGAATGAGCATGGCTATGGTTATATCCACATCGGATCGGATGACTTCGACGGAGTGCTGGCCCTGCATGTGGATGCCAAAGTCTAAGGCTATATAGTTTTTGTTTTGGGTAACACAGAAATCTGGGCTTTATTTTTGTCTCAAATTACAATAAAAACGAACGCACATAATGTACACGGAGGTCTTTAGCTCTAGCTTTTCGAATATATATATGCGAGAGCGGTAACAAAGTAAGACATTCAACGCGATTCAAACTGGAACTGGACTTAGTCTAACGAATGCCAGGACAACGACATCCTTTGAATATAAATCTGGGTTGGGGGAATATTGGATAACATATGTATGGGACTGGATCCTGGCCTAGATCCACATCCGATCCAGCTGGCACACTGTAAAACCGCTCTGCAAATAGAAGAAGTTGGCATTGTGAAATTGTAGTTGGATGCTCTGGCTTCGATTCTCCGGCGAACTGATGCAGTCTCCACTATGGCGGATCGCCTCTCGCAAGCATTCAGAGGCGCTACGAAAAAAAACCGATCCAAAATACGAGTATCTAGCGAACGAATGGTCAAGCTGATGGCTGACTGTCCGTCCGACTGACTGTCGTCTGGCTTTTTGGTTAGTTTCAAAACAAGCAACTACAAATCAAAATAGCAACATTCTACTTGGCATTCCGATTAGTTACGAGTGTTTGGCGAGTGGATCGACGGGTATCCAGATCAGCAGATCTACGGATTTCCGGATCCCAGTTGTGTTTTACTTAACGTTTAGTTACCATTTAGTTGGAATTAAATGCTCATGATGCGTAATTACCTGTAAAATGCTGATATCTTTCTGCTTACTTAAGTAAATTGATTTGCTAAAAAGCCAACGTTTCTTACTTAAGAATATTACAAGTGTATATGTATATATATAATATGTATATGTATATGTTGTAAATTATGATACTTTAGATACTCTGCTTAAATGTAGGATTCTCTTAAACAGGTCTTGTTGTTTTTTTTCTTTTGTAACTAACAAACACAGAGTCCAAAAATCTTGCTCAAAGTTTAACATTAAATATTAATTTTTCCATTTTTTTGTACGGCACAAAATGTAATGTTTTCCTTCTTTCTAGATTTTCTTTTTTTTACGATTTAAGTACGGCCCCAAATCCAGCTTTAATATAATGCATGCGCATAATTTTGCTCTGATCTTAGTCTTAGGAGTTAACTAGAAAAACATTTCTGACTTTAATTTGCAATAGCAGCGCAGTTCGGTTACATTTAGAATTAAATTGCATTTAGGTTTCTTTCAGAATCAGAATCAGTATATATATATTGATTATATGATGCCATCAAAAATTTGTAATACTCTTCATATGGTATATATATGTATGTATATATAACTATAGCTATATAACAGGAACCACGTAAAAATGCACAAATACTTAAAATATATGTATATATATTATCGGTTTTCCACATTAATTACAACACCAAAGTGTGAACTCCTGTATGCACATGTATATATATAAACTTTTTTGATCTATTGTTTGTCCTTAATTAAATGTTTTTGTTTTTTAAATAGTAGTCAGGTAAATCGTGGGAGGAATTATTGTTGCGCTTAAGTTTGTAGATTATATTATATGTATATGTTAGCAATCAGATCTAACGAGGGTTGCTTGACAAATCAGCAGAGATCATAAGTACCAGACTTCGGTGGGCCGAAGTTTGCGCCTTTTTTATTATATTTTGGTAGAGCTTTTGAAACGGCCTAAAAACCAGAACCATTTTATAAAGTTTGATAACCGAACGCCCATGGTTTCGGCGTCTTTACTTAAGTCTAGACATTTAAAGGGTTATGTTTACGATTGAAAGAGGTCCATTTATATAGATTCAACACTGAGATTGTCAAAAATATATGCGTATCGAGGAGATATCGAGAGATTGCCGCGAATAATTACTGAGGTTCACCTGGGTTGCCACCAGCAATGGGTAGTACATACTTTGGTTAAATATTTCCTTGACTAGCTATTATACAAATGGATATTTATACTGATTTCTATGCAGTTAAAGGTACTAAGAAATGAAATTCATGCAAATATGAATTATATTTTGCTTTTAACATTCTCTGTTTCTTATTCAATATTTTTTCAACATCAAATAGAGCTGTATTTATATTATTACCATTTCTTTAGTTAGTTAGTTATCTTATCTATTGTACAGCTGGAAATATATGAGGTTTGATTTTGATTTATTTTGATTTGAATTCTGATTTACAACAGTTATTTTTGTAATTTTAATAGAAGGCAGTTAGTGCGAAATCAAAGATCAAGAATCAATGTCAAAGTTAAACCTGTCTTCCTATCTAAATACTTTTCCCATTACTGGTGGCCATTTAGCTTCGTTTCCTACTCTCTAGAAGCTCTTGCCCGCATCATGGATGCGCTTGCGGCGACTGTCTCGCCTCCTGTACCGATCAATGATCCGCGACCGATGCCTTTCCGGGCACAGCGCCTCCGGCGAGCTGTCCACCTTCTTCATCACAATGCGGAAGGTAAATGTATGCTTCGGCGAGGCGCTGGCCGCCCGTCTCGGCGATGGTGGCTCAAATTCGCTGCCGCTCGAGAAGCCGCAGGAGGAGAGCGGTCCCGGATGGGGCAGAGGCCCCGCTGCACCCACTCCCGCTCCCGTTCCCGAGCCCGTGCCGGCAGCTGCGTAACCTGGAAATCTTTCACGCGGCATTGTGCCATTATTTGTATAGCCCGACGGAGTGGACATGGAGCCCGTGGAGAGTTGCTGGGTGAGCACAGAGCTGGGTCGTGGCTCAAAGATGGAGGCGCATCTCTGATCAGTGCAAAGGAAAGTCCGCACCTCACGCTCCTCCTCCTGCAGGCCCTTCTGCCGGACGGTCAGAGGAAAATGCTTGCGGCTGGGATCGCCATAGGGACTGCGCTGTGGCGGCTCAGGGGGATAGCCATAGCCATGGGGATAGGAGCCACTGGAGTCGTAGCTGTCCCTGGAGCTGTAGTTTGAGGAGGTCTGCTGGGAGAGCGGACTGCGTGCCCGGGAGAAGGCACTGAAGGGGGAAACGTGCAGCTGGCGGAAGTTCTCCGTTCGCTGCTTCTTGCTCATCGCCGGAAAGGGAAAGCTTGGCGATCGACCACCGCCCTCGGTAGGCGTATAGTCAAAGTGGGTCTCCAGCGAGGACTTGCGTCCGCCGCAGGAGGAACCAGACCTCTGAAAGGTCTCCGCATCCACAAGCTCGATAGAGCTCTTGCGCAAGTCCACAGGCCGGCGGCCCTGGCCCTTCTCGTCGGTGTCCACGATCTCAAAGCTGGAGGTCTGATCCTCGTAGCTGGTGGACTGATACCGCGAGATTGAGACATCAAAACTGGTGTCCCTGGAGGAGTATGGACAGTCAAAGCTCGACTCACCCCGGCTGGACTTGCTCCACTTGCTCTCTACAAGCTCGAAGCTGTCGCCCCCGGAATCCAGGCGCTGCAGATTAATCAGATCCGTTTCGGTGTCCACTCCGGGACTGCGCAGCTGCTCGAGGAACGGGGAGCGCGGCGGATCGAAGGAGGAGCGGCGCGACGGCGGCTCAAACTCGATGGTAGGACACTGCAGCGGCTTCTTCTCGGGCAAGGTCGCCGTCAAGGCCTGCGACTCGGATTCGGCCTGGACGGCGGCCAGGTCCGCCTCTTCGGTCTCCCGCCGCAGCGCCTGCAGATTCACATAAACTGGTTCTGGGGCGTAGGCCTTCAAGATCTCTACCAGCTCGGCGCGCATCTCCTCAGGGATCATCAGATCGTTGGAGTCGGACTCTCGCTCCTCGCTGATGCGCGGTTCGATGGGCTCGCGACTCTCGGAGCGGCGCGTAAAGTGGTGAACGACGGCAGCCCCGCCCTCGCCATTGAGAGCCACCACCTTCAGGGAGTTGGTCACCTCCTCCACGAACTGCGCCATGGCTGCGTCGGTCTGCTCGGCCTCGCCTTCTGTCTCCTTCTTGGCATCCTTGTCAGCCTCCAGTTCCGGTTCCTGTAGCTCGCGGAGCCTCTCATGCTTGATATAGGACTCACCTACCTTCTCGAAGTGCACATTGGCCAGCTCGAAGGGCTGCTCCTCCAGTCCACCTACCTGCTGCTCTGGATGGCCCTGGCTCAGGTCTGCACTGGGCCTCTTGGATCCCGATGCCGAGGAGCCCTGCTTCTGCTTGTCCTCCTTCTGTTTCTCCTCCTCCTCCTGGCGCTTCGCCGATCTGCGCAGCTTCAGGGACATTTTTGTGTAGTGGGCGAATTTCAGGGACATCTTCGGCTCGAAGCCCACCTCGGACATTTGCTTCTGGACAGCACTCTTGGCGGCCGTCGACGAGGCCGCTGGACTGGCGGAGAAGGTGCTCTGCCGGATCAAAGGGCCACCGGAGGAGCCCGTCTCTGCTCGCGTGAAGGCATTCGCAAAGCGATTCGTTCGCGTGGATATGTGCTTCGATGGCTTTCGCACAAAGGCCAGAATCTCGCGCATGACGCTCTTCTTCTCCTGCGGCTGGGCAGCCGCTTCTTTCTCCTTTTCCTTTTCCCTCTCCCGGGCGGCTGCCTCGGCCGCCTCGCGCTCCCTCTCCGCGCTCTTGTATGTCTCGGCGGGATTGGAGACAGTGATGGGTGGAATGGGCCCCATCGGGGAGCGCTTCTCGCTGGCAAAGTAGATGGGCGTAAAGAGGCTAATGGAGGGTCGCTTCATGCCCACGAAACCCGCCTCTTCCGGCTCTGTGGCCATGTCCTGGACATGCACCGTGGACGTGGGACTCCTGCGTGTTCCCGGCACTCCAAACTGGCAGCCAAAGTCTGTGGGTGCGACTGCTCCGAGCGGCGATCTTCGTTCCTGGGTGTGAACACTGAAGGTGGGACTGCTGCGGCGTGGCATGTCTCCCGTGGGGCTCCTGGCAGTGGGACTCGGGTCGTTCGGTGACCTCAATCCGCTGCTGGGAAAAAGCGGACTGCGGCGGCCCTGGGGACTGCGATCATTGAGCCCAACGGGACTGCGTCTGCCCTGGTTGCCTAGCGAGATGGAGAGTTGGCCGCTGTTCTTTCGCCGGTTGGAGGCACGGAGTGTTCCTTGGCGCGACAGCGACGTGGGCGTTTTTTGCGAGCCGCTGCCAGGACTCTTGGACTCTGGAGCCGGCAGCACAGGACTCTTCGGTGTCAGAGGACTGCGTTTTTTATCGGCGCCGCCATTGCCCGATGTCAGGGCAGTATTCAGCGTGAGATTTGGCGCATTATTGGGACTCCGACGCTCCGAGGGACTGCGTCGAGTGCGGAATGACTGGGACTTGGCCTTGCGGATCTTGGGCAGCGACTGGTGGTGATGGCGATGACGATGGTGATGCTGGTGGGGCTGGGATGACGTGGAGGAGGAGGAGGGGCCGTTCAACTTATGTTAGTTGCTGTGATGCGGCCCACTGGTGGGGTCGCTGCTGCCGCTGGAGCTGAGCGTGGTGTTCGATCCGTAGGGATCCAGTGAGCTCTGGACCGACATGGAGCGACCCTGATTCTGGCGCGCCCGCCTCACTCGGCTAGAGTTGGGAGACAGCTTTCCGGGGTCGATGCTTTCTGGGTCTGCCTGCAAAGTGTAGAATCAGACATAAAGGGGACAACAGGATGGATGGACGGAATGGAGTGCACGTTGGATGGACGGATGGTTGGATGGACGTTGGATGGATGGACATATGGACAAATGGGCGTTGAGATGGAGAGACAGACAGATAGGTGGACAGATAGATGGACAGATGGCGGCGTGAGTGACTGAGTTAAACACCAAGAAAGCAGCGCGTTAGCAATCGAGAAGCAAAGTGCAACCCACCTGGTAGGCCAGAGCATTCATGATGATCGAATAGGGAACAAGATTCAGGGGATGGATTTCCCGCATCAAGACATTGGCAGGAATCTTGTGGAACTGAATGTACTCGCAAAAGGTGCCCAGAATCTCCTTGATGTCAATGTTCTGTTTGGAAAATCAATAGAATGTTACCTGACTTGGGAAAAATATGCAAATAAATCTCATTACCGGATTGTTGTCATAGTATTTTTTGCTCCACATGAGCGCCGCCTGAAACTTGGTAAATTCATCCGCTCGCAGCTCTTCTCTGGCCAGGATCAGGCGTACCACATGCTGGGGCAGCAGAGTAAAACTGCCCAGATTGAGCACCTCATTGCCATGCTCATCCACAAACTCCAGGACCTTTTGCACCAAAGTCTTGGTGCACTTATACTGAATATAACGCTCGGCGGAGGCCAACAGGGCGCACACAGTGTCCACATTGATGCAGCACTGCACGAATCCGGCACAGGCGCGACGCAGCTCCTCGAGGCCATAATAATCAGCGGCATTCATGACGCCTAAAAGAAGCATTTTATTAATAAAAAATAGAGTTTTTTTTTTGGTTAATTTTTTATTTATTAATTTAAATTTACCCAAAAGAGTACGCGGCTGCAGGGTCACACAGCCCGTGTGAATATATTCGATTAGCTGGCGAAAAACATCCGGCTCAAATTCCTCAATAATTAAGGTCTGATGCTGCTGACCTGAGGGCTAAATTCAGGAATTTATTTCATTAAAAACAAGGCTCAATAAAATATTTTTTAAATCAGTTAATAAAACAGTAACAACTAAGCGGTGCAAGGACTATAATTTTCATAGACATTCTAATATTGGTGAAGGTCAGGCAACCTAAAGTAGCTCATTCTATAAGGTTTATTGAAAGACAGATAGTATTTGTGATTAGATTCTATACAGGAAGGAGAAGTATTTAAGCATACAAGAACTAGGCATAGATAAGTATACATATGTAGAAGGAGTAGCAGTTAGAAATCATTCTGTGGCAAGAGCACAAATCCATTTTGATGACACTCAAACCATTCTATAAACTAACTCAGCCGTAGGTCAATAATTAGGCGCACATTCAACATAGACATCTACATCTAACCAATTATATATATTTATAGATTTAATATTTAAAGGAAGCTAGCTTCGAAAGGCCGAAGTTGTCTGTCCTGGCAGATTTAAGCAATTAAATAAACAAAATAAAATTAAATAAAATAAACAAGATCTATCGGAGTAATTAAATAGTAAAGATCAGGATCAGTAATCATTATTTATGCCTGCAAGGACATAGCAAGGGGCTTCAATTAATTACGACACCCACACACACGTTTACAGCGACAGTATTTGATTTTGTATTATTGATTTGATTTGATTTGATGGTTGGTTACCTCGGGTATCGGAGCTAATTGTTGGGTGAAACCGGTTCTCTATGATTACGGATATGGGTTGCGGGATAACGATTTTTATTTGATGAGGAATGGTTGGTTGTCACAACAGAGAATGCACGAGAACATTGATATCAATTAAAAAGGGATTTTTCGCTGGATCACACCCAAACACACAGAAACAAGGAGGAGAACAATGCGTTATGAAGGTAACTCAAAAAGGTGGTAACGAAAATAGCCCCAATGATGCAGAGACACACACACACACGGCAAAATGCAAAATCACACCGGCACACACACCTCCTCTTCTCCACACACATCCAACTGAATGGAGATGGAGATGGGCATGGCTTGGAATGAAATGGAATGGATACACCCCCATGGGTAATCGATTATGGATGAATACAAAGCACACACTTGTTAAGGGAGAGAGGGTATCAAGGCATGCGAATGCGAACCTGTTGGGCGGCATTCTGCAGATTGAGCAGCGGTTCCGAGGAGCGTTTCAGGAAGAGACGCAGCTTGTTCTCCTTCGTCGAGGTCTCCCGTTTCCTTTGCGGCGATGGAGCCGCATACAGCATCTTGGCAAAGACCCGGGAACGGGATGCCAGCACAGCCTGAAGGATGGGAAATTAAATACTTTATTTATTGGGGTGTTGTTCAAATCATTTTAATAAAATCTCAACTCCAATCTATATGTTTCCTTAGATTTATTTATAAAAATTAATATCCATTTATATTTTCAGTATTCATAATAAAATTACATCCAATTTAAGACCCAATTCTGTCAGGTTTTATAGTCTCTACTCAGTTATTCAAAAGGCACTCGCATTCCAAGGGGAGTTGCACTCACAAAAGAGGCTACATTATTTAGAGTCACAGAGTGGCGATTACGCAGTGACCTCATTCCGTTGGCCAGCCTCACCCAGGACACAGCATCATGTACACAGTGCGAAAATATCAGGCACTTAAATTACAAGTACAAACCTTGACGGCGCAGACGGGTTCGCGGGTGTCGCCCACCAGGAAGGTTACGTCACAGAGCTCGGGCATGGAGGCCAGGAACTTCATGTCCTCGGCCAGGCCCGTCTTATTCTCGAACGTGGAGAGGTCCGGCTCTACGTCAGCCATGCCGGGTAGAATCAATGCCTCGGGCATTTGGGTTTACTGCAAATCACAAAGACAGATTATAATTAATCAAAATAATAAAGAGTTAAGCCGCTAGCTTAATTCTTTGAAATAATTCATAATGAAGTTATTGTTTTTCTCATTTGAAACTCTTTTTAATTCGTACAAAACTTTTTGAAGAAAATATTATTAAAAGGGGAATTTTTAGGAGGGAAAACTTTTATAAAAAGATTTATAAAAATGTTTTACAATATTCATAATAAAATTGGAAATTACTTGGTTTAAGGGAGGCATACTTTTAATATTAATTTGTTGTTAAAATAATCATGCAGATTAAAGGATTTTTTACAACTTAAGTTTTAGCTTTAAAGAATTTTAACAAAATGTATTCTCATCATAAAAATGTGTTTTTATCAAAATAAAATGATTATTTTTAATATTAAAGAGACCTATGACTTTATTTAATGGAAATATTAATTATTAATTATAATTTAATCCTATAAAAACTGCAATTATCCAGAAATTATTGGAAAAAGAATTTTTTCAAGTACTTCCTTGGGTCGACTTAAAGTCCTACCGCTTCCTTGGTAATTGAAAACTTCTAAAAATAATTTCTTTATTATCCATCCCATTGGGGTTTAGCACAAAGCCCAGTGCCCTGAGCCTTTGAAACCTGCTGGTAATTAAATTGTAATTCACTTCCACCTTTGGCCTCATCCAGGACACGCGTCTGCGCCTGCCCTCGCCATTCATTTCCTTTTCCCCCTCCCCCCCTTAGAAACTCGTCCTAGATGCCAGCCTCCGCGACTGTCCTTGAACATGGCGGACGACTGGCAACTAAATTACAATTACCATAAAGGCAAAAGGTAAAGAGGCAACCTCAAATACCAGCCAGCAAGGTCCTGTCAACAACAACAAGAACAACAGCCACATAAACAAGAGCATCAAGGATCAAGGTGGGCGTGGCTGCAGGCGAACAGATGGTTTCAGAGGAGCGAACATGCACGGAAAAATGGGGGGGAAAACTTGCACACAAAATGTACTAGCAATGTGCCCGGAAAATATGCAACAATTTTTACCTGCAGTACTTATCGATCAAGAAATATATATTATAGAGTGATTATAACTCACCCACTTGCCACTTACCTGTTGCAATGTGATTTCTTTCTCTGGTCCCTCTCCCTCAGATATTTCTCTTTTATATTTTCTTTATTTTACACATACAGAGTTTTGTTTGTTTTGCAACGGACTTTGTTTCAAATCCGTTTGCTGCCTTAATATTAAATCATTTCGACTGCATTTCCAATAAAATAAATATTTGAGCAAAGTAGGTATAAAAAATCGTATACAAAATTCGCACAATCCAAAAAGTATTTACATAGGTGAGTTAGTTTCTCTCCCTTTCGGTTTATTAAAATTTACAGCATGCCAGAAATTGAAGGTTAAAAGGGTGGTGGTTGTGGGTGAATACCAAAAAATTGTGCTGTGTATAAGTGTGTGCCTTAAAAAAAAAATCAAGAATAACTGAGAGGAAGGAAGAAAGGACTACGAAAATTTGTTGTATGTGCCACGCATAAAGGGGAGCAAATCGAGGGGAGGATGGAGCAAAAATTTTATGATTGAATTTCAGTTTTTGAGGCGTGAAGAAAATTGTTCAGGGTTTCAGCCACTAACTTTTTCCCAGCCAAGTTGTGCGAAATATATAGATATATATATATAGACGGAGCTGTCCGATTTCCGGGTCACTTTCACTTTTCCACCAGAAGAGTCGGTGGTGACGGCAACGATGTGTGTGTTTGTACTCCTGATGTGGGTGGCTGTGTGTGTTTTCTGCGTGTTTCAAATGCTGAAATGCTGTGAGTGTGAGTGTGGAAAGCAACCAAGGCAACAGAAGCGACACTCAAGCACACTCGTCCTTTCACACACACCAAAGGAGCGCGCGCGATATTTTTCACGGTCCTTGAGGATTCTCTTAATTCCCAAAAACTTCTTGCGTTTAGCGAAATTATAACAAGGTGCTGTTGTGCTGAAGCTAATGGCCGATAATTTGCTTTTTCTCTACTCGGGGACTTTGGCCAACTACCACACACACTCGCACACACACTGAAAGCAAAAGCGCTGGGCTGGATGAAGAGCTTTGAACCGTTTTGCACAAGGCACAGAAGCGTTCTGACCGAAATAATTGTGTCTACATCTGAGTAGGAGTCCTCAGAGTCCATGCCCAGCTCCTGCGCATGTCCCATGCCAATCGATCCACTGGCGGTGGCCCTTCCCACCGGCCAAGGCAGGACAACGTGGCCCACAGCCACTTGTTTGCATCAAATTGTGTTTATGCCACCAAGGCGCAGGCGCCGCCCAAACGTAAACAAAGGTCCAGGCCCAGACTTTGACGGCTAAACTCCACGGGGTTGACAGTTGGCAGTTGTAATTTGACAGTTGACACACAGAAGTGCTTTCGGCACTAGTCTGGACAGATCCCTGGCCAGGGTTTTGGTTTCACTTGTCGCCTTTTTCAAGGCAAAACAAACCAATTGCCGAGCGGTGGCAACGTTTGGCAGCCGAAAACACTTGAAACAAATCACAGCGACCACACAGACGAGCCAAGGCACAGTGGGTTTCTCAAGAAGCATTCGGGAAGAAATTCCCTGAAGCAACACATTATAAACTATTGAATCATAAATATATTATTATTGAATAAATAAAAAGAAACAGTCGATTTTGAACATGTAATTAAGATAAGAAAACTATTAAATTAAAGAAAAGAAATTAAATGTAAAAGAAGAAATCCGAAAAATCACTTCTTTTGCAAAAATTGCTTTATTAACTTGCCCCAAGCTCCTCTGTGATCTGCCAACTTCCGCTTTTTGCCCCAGTTCCCCTCCTTATCCCCCTTCGAAACCCCCACAATCATTAATTACTTTCGCAGCTCCCCAAGCGAAAAGATTGCCAAGCAGGAGAAACCGTCGCTAAAAATATCTTTGCCTTGCAACAAGCCAGCAGCCAGACATGCACATAAATCCTCTGTCTGATCGGTAGGCACATCTCAAGCGTACAGCAGGTAGCCAGGAGCCAGAGGTCAGGGGTCAGCAGCTATCCTTAGTCCTGACGCCACCCTCCCGCTGTGATAGGCCGAAACGTAAACGCTGGGCAACGCACAAGTCAATTTCAATTGCATTATCCACTTGACACGTCGCGACGAAAACAAATAAACAAACACAAGGATGCGGTTGCCGTGAGAAAAGCGAATCAGTAGATGCACTGGGAAAACTAAATATATTTATAGCAGAGAAATAAATAATAAAAATGGTAAAATTAAAAAATAAAAAGGAATTGTTAAAGATATAAATATATATATATTGTAATGGGTTTAGGAATGAGAAATATTTATACTTTTATTACAACTTTACATATATTAAATGAGATATTTTCCCTTTCAAAAACTTCAGTATTTTTAATAAAATAAATAATAAAACAAAATTTAATAAATATTCAAGAATATAATAATAAACTATACATCAAGAACTATTTTTCTGGGTGCATAAAACGAGATGAAATGAGATGGGACGAAATGGTCTCGAGATGCGGATATGTTCGTCTTCTTCGGACGACGCCTCCGCAGCCAGCAATCTTTAGCTTCTGGCCGATCTCTGCTGACTGCGGCGATTCCCCTGCGGCTCTTGTCAGTGGTCGTCGAACGGTCGCAGGGCTCAGTCGCGCAACGGATGTCGCAACAGAAAGACGGATATATCCACGAGATACTCGAAGCCAAACCGCATCTGTGGAATACAGACTCTAGCTCGTGTGCGCGAATTTAAGTGAATATAATTGAAGACTCGATGATATATAAATAGTGGGATAAACTCTTTCGTCAACTGCAACGACACGTGCCGGTTAAACACACGCACACACTTCCTCTTCCCCCCCATTGAAAACTGAGTGAGTTTCCCCGTGGAGGAAATCTATAAATACAAAGCGCATCTGCTGGATGCGTAGACTGCATTTGAATCTTTTATGTGCCATTTTGGGAGTAGTTCGCAATTTGCGCATCTCTAAACATTTTACGGTGGCGTTTACTGGTGCAAAATAGAGAAGACACCGCGAGATGGAAATAATATTTATATAAATAAAGTGGATGTCGAGGTTTCCTTGTGATCGGTCTTTGACGTCGCCTCTCTCTCGCTTTTCTCTCTCCTGATCTCCCGATCTATAGATCTCTTTCCGACTTTCTGCAGCTGCCGCCGACACTTTTAACTATATATACAAATATAGTATATATTGGCGTGTTCTACAGATATAGTCCTATACGTACATATATCTGCACATGTACTTTCAGCTGCGGAACGGGACTCTATATTAATTTTTGCTTAGTTGTCGCCACGTCTGTGTCGCCCATTTCCGTTTGTTGTCGTCATTAGTTGTTGATGCTATGCAAAATATATAAATAATATTTGTTGATTTAGGATGATCAGCTAATTTTGCCAAGGAAAATTTGGTTTTGTAATTACAGCAATGGGTTTATTTTCTAGGAGAAACAGATGTTTTCCATTGCTAAATGATTGAATTAAATAGATACTTGGTTGTGATTATAATTTACTTAAATATTAAAATGGAAACAAAATAGAGTTTGGCTGGAAATAATTGTTGCCTAAATTAAAAATTTAATTGAATTAAAACAAAAATTTATTGAACTACCAGACAAGTTAAGTTTTACAAACTTATCAATCATCTATATTATTTTTATTATTTCATTTAACTAAACGCTAAAAATGTTAATTTTCTTGAATAACAATATTTGCAAGTTTTCCTGGCAAGTTTTCCAGAGCACCTGTTGGTCCACAACTAGACAATCGAACTTTCCCCCAACACTCAACTTCTATAAATGATGGCCAAAAACAAAACCAAGTGTCCTGTGAAAGCACATGGCTTATACTTGTATCCTAGAGCATCGACACAATCTTGGGTTCATGAGATAGGACCTAGATAAATGCATTTGTGTCGCATCCGTGGCGCTGATTAGGTGATATTACAAACTGGGTGTGAGGGCAGGATGCGACAGGATGTGCGAAATAGAGGCTTGCTACTGGGCTGTGCTGCAAATTGAAAAAGGAAACGCAGCTCGGTCTGAGGCTGACGCACAAGCGAGCACTGGGGACCTGGCACTTGAAGAAATGGGATGGGATTTTTGGGAATTTTAATTCATTTAATTTAATTATTAATTAATTAAATTATAATTTATTTCAAATATGTATTTGGGAAAATCTATAAATTAGTTTTGAGCAAATTCAACTCCTTATTGCAAGCATTTTGATTATTTTCAAGAATGTTTTTATTCGTTTTTGAGTTTAGTACTTCGTTTTTTATTACTTTCCAATATATTTTAATAGTTTCAAAATAGTTTTTAATTCTTATTTTATATTTACATTTATAAAAATATTTATTTAGGAATATAAACAGTATTGTTACTTAATATAAGAACGGAAATGTTTGCCAATGTTTTCTAATTTATGGCAATTAAATACACAAATAAATCCTGACAAATTAGGAACCCTTTCTGCTTGTGGCTACCATTGAATCTCCTTGGACTTCAAGGTGACTTTTATTCCGAGTGCAGTGCAGGCTCCCCTAGACCCTCCCCTGGCCACAGATACTACTCCTGCCTTGCCACTGCAGTGGCTGATGTAGCTAAATTCAATTTCCAGCAGTTTGCATTAATTTCCCAGCTTACGCCGACCGCCAGGGTGCGCCACTGATGCTGCTCCTGTCGGGGCCATCCGCCCGCCCCCCCCCCTCCTGCATTTTCGCGTTTTCAATCGAATCGCAGGAAAAACAGCAACAGCTTTTCGCTGTGCGAGCAAAATCCAGCGAGTGAGTGAGTGGGAAATTTCCTAGCATCTCTCTCTCTCTGTCGGGCATCCTGCGGCTCGATTTCAGCGCAGGATATTCGTTTAGGCGAGATGCCGATGCCGATGTAATGAAGCTGGACCCCGATGCTAACCGGGCATCTGCGACTCTGCAAATTTCCCCACATTTTAGTCTTCGTTTGCCGAGCGTCGTGCGCGCAAGTATCCAACAGATACGCGGATAGACGGCCCCCTACAAAAACAACAGAAAATACTCACAAAAAAAAAAAGAATTAGAAGAAGTACTTTCTCAGAATTTGAGAAAATGTTACAACAAAACCAACGGCCTAACAAATTAACCTGCAAAAGCGATTGATTACCAATGGAAAAAGTGATGAATTCTAACTAGAAAGTGGAGAAAAAAGCAAACCTAGGAATATATATCCGATATATCTTTTGTGTGGCATCAGCAGCTTTTGGAAATTTCCAGTGACAGTACCCCAGGAAAAATATATGAAATGGAGTTATCCATGGTAATTGTGATTGTATATTTCAGGGGAAAGCGTTGGAAAAACAAGCAAAATCCTTACAGAAAATATTGAAAAATCCAATGAAAAATTTGTTGAGCTGCAGGAAAAAATTCGTTACTTTGTGCGTGTGTGTGTGTGGTGTGTTTTTGTGTGTAGTATCTTTTGTGCGCCTCGGCTGCTATGTATCTGTGAGATACGCAAAACAATTTGTCTGCGCCATTAGTAGCGCACAGTGCCAGCCAGGGTGTACGTGTGTGTTTGTGTGTGAGTGTATGTGTGTGTATCCTGCGCAGTCAACGAAACCAAAGCTGCGTTTCGCATCCTGCCAAATCCTTGTCCCAAAAGGGAGACAGAGGGCAGCGCAATATTTGCGACGTTGACGCAGCCTCCACTCGCTCTGGCTGTTGATGTTGTTGTTGGTGTTGTTGTTGCCGCCACCGACACCGCCGCTGAGTGTGTATCTGCAAAATACGGATACTAGCAACTACACTACCCATGTGCTATGTCCTGGTTTATATTTTATGTTAACTATCCAGTAGAATTTATTAATAATAATTAAACAGAAAACACTAGGAATTGTTTAATGAAAATTGTGAGACAAAGATTACTTTTTCAGGAATCGTGGAACATATTACAGATTAATAAATCACTTAAGATATTACACTAGACTACTTGACACGAATCCTAGACTAGACTATACTGAGCTATCTAGTCTTAACTATCCTTTTGAGTGGAGGACTATGAATTATTAAACAAAAAATATTAGGAAATGTTTAAAGATAAATAATTGGAAAGAATTTTAATTGCATTGTTTTTGTGGGAACTTTGTTGTGGTTTTATTTGAAAGAATTAAGTTTATTATTATTAAATCTGCTTAAAATATTTTCATTTTCCTATGTTTTGTTCCTCAAAAAAAGGAATTGTTAAGGAGTTTCTGCCTTCTTTATTTCATTAGTCATTTGAACTAATTTTGTTTATTACAAAAATAATTTGTTAAATCCACAATATATCCAGTGATTATTTTAATATTATTTCACATTATTGCATATCCCAATATACACCCTTTGCTTATATTTTTATTTAATAATATTATTTACTTCAAGATCATTATAACAAATATTATCTTCTTATTTAAAATGTTTATAAGTATTTAATTTCCTTTGGTTTGTTTTGTTTTATATATTTATTATTATTTTATTTATTTTGAATAAAAATCACAAATACGCATTGTGGTCTTTAATGGTGCTGGTCAAGTCTGATATCATTCATACGCCCTCTGGGCTCTGCTTTATTAATTGCAGTGCGGCCTTTAAAGGTTTTCTTTCTGGCCTTTCCTTCAATGTTTATTTACATGATTTTAACCCCTTAATAGCCCACTTTAGCTACAACTTAACTCATTGAAGTCCATCCCTTGGTGTTCAATTTATAAATATAAAATTAAATCATAAATCATATATCAAAACAACTATTGATAGCAAATATAAAAATTATTTTATCACAAACACTTATCTTAGACTCTTTGATTATATTTTATTAAGCTCTAGCTACAAATGACAACCTAAAAGTCCATATAGATATTCAGAAAATTAGCTTTTTAATTTGCTGAATGAATAAAGAATAAACAGAATATAACAAATTATTTAAAGCACAACATTTATAAATAATTCCATTAGTTTCCTTCTGCTGTCTCACTAATTATGCTCCGCATTAACAAAAAACCGCGACAAAATAAACTTTTCGAGAGGACTTCGCTTCGCCCGGTAATCCTTGGAACTTCTGGCACTTGTCCGTGTCTTGAACTTTTGCCTCCGCTCGAGTTCGCTTCCTGCTGCCCGAGGCGAAGGGTGGCACTTTGCATGCATGTGTAGTTTTCAGCTAGTTGGCTTACCGCTTTCCCAGCTCGATGCTTTTCCCGCTTTCCCGCGGTTCGCCGCCATCACTCGCAGGACTTTCGGCTTCAGTTGCGTTTCCGTTCTGCACTCGCTGCAGGACTCAAGCGAGTGCCGGGGGAAAAGCTGTGGAAATTGTCAAGTTCTCGCTTGATTTTCTTCAGTTTCGCTTTTCTCTTTTACGAGGCGTGTGTACTAAGCTGTGTGTGTGTGTATATTTACAATTCCGCTTTGTTGTTGTTTTCGCGACAGCCATTTTGTGTAGCATACTTTGCGTACTATGAAGTTCCTTACACACACACAGGCGCTCGCAGCTTCGCGTAGAGAGAGAGTTTTCCGACTTTTATTTTTTTATTGAAAATTTCCCTACTTTTTCCGAATATATTTTCCCTGCCTTTGTTGTTTTTGTTACATTTTCTCTCTTTTTTTGGTTCCTGCGTGTAGGGAGAGGTGCCGAAATAATAGAAAATACGAAAAAGCGAAAGGAAAAACATCCTTTTCTAACCCCGCTCTGGCTGGCTACCTATCTCTCTTCCTTACCTCCCCATCCCACTCTATCTATTTCCAAAAGTCTAGTATCCACAAGAAAAAAGAAGAAAACTGTTTGTGTTCTGCTAAATCAAATAAAATAAATGCACTTCGCATTCGGCAAAGCGAAACAAATCCCGAAAAGAAAATGCCAGAAAATGCCAGAGTGTGTGTGAGTAATATGTATCTGTGTGTGTGGAAAAGAAAAATGTTAAAAGTGAAATTGTACGACGCCCCTTCGAGTAGCTGAAAATATGCCTGTGTCTATACACAAGAAATAGATTCAACCAAAAGGCCAAAATAATTATAAAGAAATCCATTTAGACGTGTGTGCCCGAATATCAAGATATATATGCATGAAATCGGGCCAGGGAAATATATGTTTAAATCTCTAAATCAATCTACAAAAGCCATTATATTCGATAAGTAAATATTCGTTTGGATTTTATGGAAATTACTTGAAATTCGATAAGGCAGCAAATTGAAATGATTTTTATGTACTTTGTATGGCAGACTTGCACTTACTTTTGGTATTGAAATTGTATTTCTGTTTCCAGAAATTTTGTTAATTTACATTGGAAAATTAATTAAGGTTTTCCTCCATATAAATCTAAAATCAAAAGCCTTTTCCTTTTAAATGTTTTAATGATTCGCAGAAGGAAGGTTGCATGCCATTTTCATAGGAAATTTAATGCAATGAAAATTCATTATCAGTTTCCAGGAATCATTGACAATCTGTTTTTACTTTTGAGTTGTAGAGTTTGCACTTTGAGTTGCAAATGCTTATTTAAACTTTGATAGTTATTAGAATAATCTTAAATTAATATTCTTTGTGGGAATATCGGCACAGATAAACTTATTGTTTCTTATGTTTTAGCTTCTAAAAATAGTCCGTTTTTTTAATAAATGAAGTAGTAAAAACTGTATGTTAAATATAATTTATATTATAAATATTACTAATTTATTCATCAGAGTAAATACTCTTAAAATATTTTTAAATTTCAATTTAGTTATTAATTTTAAATAATCCAAATATTCTGCACAATGATAATGAAATGAACTTGGCATGGCATCCAGCAATTTTATTAATAACAAAAGCCAAGACAAACTGGTAATTACGAATTTCCCAGTAATACAAACCAATTTTACCAGAATATCCAAATTCCATGGCTTATAATTGAAAAGCGCAATCGGCAGCTAGCATCTTGTGCCTTTTGGCAAATGTCAGGTAATCGGTAGAGTAGCATCGATTTTCTTGGCCCAGCCTGGAGGTAAATTCCTTCATTTTGCCAAAAGGAAACACGTTCTCTAATAAAGGCTTCTCTTGCTGCTGCAGACTTATTGCAATTTTGGGCCCGGGGCACTGAATGGCACTCTCATTGATTCGGCTATGGCATCCTTTTGGCAGTCCTTTTAAACGGAACGCATGTAGCCCTGTTTTTGTGTGGGCTAAAACCGTCATATATGTATTCATAGACCTAAGCCCGTGCATTATGAAATGTCAATACGTGGGCTGAACATTATCCTCCCTATTCAAAAGTCAAACGTCAATACGGACGATTAATTATGACTTGGCGTGTATACAGTTTCCCTTTTGCTGATGATTTTAACGGAAATGATTATTAATTGGTAGAGAGGAAATTCGTGGGGGCTGACTTTAGATATTAAAACTATGGGAAAATGTTTTGCTTGTCAACATAATTTGGAATTTAATGTTTCTTTTGCAGATTTAAAGGAAAGTTCTTTGGGAAGAGGAAACAATCACCTGCGGGTGTTAGCTTTAGCAATGAGCTGCCTGCATTTGAAGAACTTTAAACGCGCCGAGTGGTCGCCCTTATTAGCCAGGAGTTAAGAAGCCACAAATATTATCCACACACAGACACATATATACTATAGTCGAAGGACCTTTTCAAGGATATACCACACACAGCAGAGCCATATTTAAGTGGTGTTTCGCAGGAGGCTTGTCCAGGATGCAGCTGGTGCAGTGGGTGCTGCTGGCCCTGTTGCTGGCGGTTTATAATCCAACGCTGGCCCAGCGGCCGCTGATCATGAACCACACGTTCAGCTCGCTGCCCATGTCCCAGCATTCCAGCTTCACCAACAGTTGGCCAGGTAGCTCCTCCTCTGCCGGCTCCACGGGAAAGCAACTGCGCAATGGCAGGCTCCACGAACAGCCGCTGCCGTTGCCACAGCCCACTTCGCCGGTGGTTACCCAATACGAGGACTATGAGGTGTCTCCCGGATCGCCAGGCTCACGCAGAGATAACAAGCGAAGGTTGGCCCAGCTGGCACCGGGACTGCTGCCACGTCCTAGTGGCAGCAACGGGCGCCGTGGCATTGAATCGCTACGCAAGGAGCTAATGAATCCCTCGGTTGGGGGCCCTGGCGGTGGCATCTCCGGCAGCAGTGCCGGATATCCCTCCTACTCGGCCACCTCCTCCATTGGGCGGATCGATGGCCTTGGGCAGGGCATAGGCTCGGCAGATCGCTATGGCGAGCAGTTGAGGCAGCCTAGCGGCATGGCGGCCATGACAGCAGGTCCCCTGGGAGGAGCCTATTCCACCAGATTTCCGCCTCTTTACGGTGTCGATGATAACCCGAAGCGAACGTATTCGCGGAAGAATTCCATCAGTGAGCTTTATAAGCTAAAGTCAAGGCTCAATCAGGCGGATGAGCCGGCTGGAGGAGTGACGCACGGCAACTTTGAGGGTGATGGCCAGAGGGCTTCGGCTTCCGCGGATCCTCTGCAGGAGATCAAGGATAAGATAAGAGATGCCTCTCCCAATGCGGTGAGTTTGGTTTTTAATATATAAAATATCTAAATTCCCATATATTTATTTGCTTTTTAATAATATTAATTTAAATCCTTCCCAGAACACCTATGCTCCTCACACGGATGCCACGCCCTCATCGGAATACGAGTACGAACTGGGCGTAAAGTGTAACTTCGAATCGCCTTGCAGCTGGACCTGGGTGGAATATCCCGATGGCTTCCAGGTGATCAGTGGCACAGAGCTGGCCAAACGGAATCTAACTGGACTGCTGCCAGGACCAGTGGCCGATAGCATTGACGATGCCACTGGCCACTTCCTGTATGCCCGTGTCCAGCCCAACTCAAGGCCTTTGAATCTCACCTCGCCAGAGTTCAGCACCACCATGGAGAAATGCTATTTGGAGGTTTATATGCATCAAAGCGACATGAGCCATGGACTGTCCAGAGTGGTGGTGGAGCCGCTGCACACCCAGGAGAGCAGCTGGGTGCCGGCGGAAATCCAGGGTGACAATGTGCGCCAGTGGACAAGGAAGGTGTATCGCTTGGGTCGTGTTTCCCGGGATTTTCGCATTGTTTTCGAAATCGTTCCTGATCTGCGGCCTGGGCAGAAGGGTCATGTGGCCCTGGATAATCTGCGCATGGTGAACTGCTTCCCCGAGGGCACCAAATCGGAAAAGTGCAGCACCTCGCAGGTCAAATGCACCTCCAACAAGGTGCCCGTTTGCATTCATCTGCCTCGAATTTGCGACATTACCAAGGATTGTGACGAGGCAGAGGATGAGCAGCAGTCGTGTGGTGTGTAAAATATATAGATTAAAATATAGAACATTTTTTTATTAATAAAATATATATTTTTTGTTAGACAAAATCCCTTATGGCGGTCGCTGCGACTTCGAAGAGGACTGGTGCGGCTGGCGTGACTCTGGCAAGACAGTCCTCACCTGGTCCCGGCACACAGGATCCTCGCCCACCCACGACACTGGTCCAGAAGGCGATCACACCATGCAGCATCTTCTAAATAACACCAGTGGCTACTATATGCTGGTTAACATGAACCAGCACCAGAACAACTCTGAAAAGAATTCAAACATTGGCTTCGCTAGCAATGCTGTGATGGTTAGCAAAACCTTCAATCCACCGCCCTCGGTTCATGGAAATCCGGACTCGCCGTATCGGAATTCCTGTGTGGTGAGGTTTTTCATTCATCAATACGGCAAGAATCCCGGCAGCATCAATCTCTCTGTGGTGGAGATGAAGGAGAAGGAGAATATTACAACCACTCTGTGGTGGAGCACCAAAAACCAAGGCAGCGAATGGCTGAGGGCGGAGTATGTGCTGCCCAATATAACGTCCAAGTGAGTTTTAATTTTAAATATTTATTTTAAAAATATATTAACTTGTTTGTATCCCTCAGATACTATTTACAATTTGAAGCTCGCATGGGCATGAGAATCTACTCGGATGTGGCTGTCGATGATTTCTCGCTGAGTCCCGAATGCTTTGGCCTTAATATACCAGAGGATCATCTTGGTGGCTATAACTACTGGGATGTTAGGCAGAATCTGAAGAGTCCTACGTACAAAGACTTTGAATACACAAATTGTAAGTTGATGAAAATATTACGCATAAGACATGGTGAACTTAAAAACAAATTATTTCTTAACACAGATCTTGAGCTAACCAGCTGCGACACTCGAGGCATGATAGGACCCACACAGGCTCAGTGCGAAACTGCCTACAAGGAGCAGAACAAAACCCATGTCCTGCGAGAAGTTCATGTTGTGGAGGACCAGAGCAGCTACAAAGGCATGCAAAAGTGGAAGGTGCCCAATGAGGGCCACTACACGTGAGTTAATCTTTCCTAAATCCTAAATTATATTTATTAACCTTTTTATTTTCAAACAGAATCATTGCCAAGGGAGCCAGCGGCGGTCTTGGTTCTGGCGGCGTTGGCAGCTCGCGAGGATCGGTGGCAGTGGCCATTCTGGAGCTCCACAAGCATGAGGAACTTTACTTCCTGGTGGGACAGCAGGGCGAGAATGCCTGCATCAAGTCCATGGGTGTGCTCAAGGAAGCTGGTTGTGGCACCGATCACGATCTGGACTTGGGCCAGTACAGCTTCCGATCCAAGCAGGATATGGTAAAGAATATCTATATAGAGAATGGTGCAGGCGGCGGTGGGGGCGGATCCTATGTCTTCTTGCTGAATCAAGCCAAAAATGAGGCTGTACCTCTTCTTGTGGCTGGCGGCGGCGGAGGATTGGGTATTGGCCAGTACATAGACGAGGACTTTCAGCATGGCCAGAAGGTGAAGGCCCTGCAGGCGCCAGAGAGTGGCCAGATTAATGGCGAACCGCTGAACAAAAAGACAGCCGGACCCGGCGGCGGCTGGAGAGCCAAAGAGGATCAGGCTTTGAGTCCCACCTACGGAGCTGCCCTGCTCCAAGGCGGTCGTGGGGGCCACTCGTGCTATGTGGAACTGGCAGATAATGGCACCTCTGTGCACCGACATGGCCAAGGTGGTTTTGGTGGCGGCGGTGGCGGCTGTAACACGGGGGGAGGAGGCGGAGGCTATGCTGGAGGAGATGTCTATCTCACGGAATCCAATGGCGAAGGAGGCAGCTCCTATATCAGTCCCAGCCGCAGTCTCCGGGAGATTAGCGATGTCCATGCAGGCGCCAGCAGTGGCTCGGGTGCCATTATCATTATACCGGCCATCGAGGGCTGTGGCTGCGACTATAGATGCGTGGCCCTGGATGAGTTCCGTTCCAAGGTGCGTTGCATCTGTCCGGATGGTTGGATACTGAAGAGAGATAACCACACAGCCTGCGAGATTCGTGAGGAGGCTGGCAAGTCGTCCTTCCAGTACCTGGTCTCCATTTTAATGATCTCACTGTGTGTGCTCTTCATCTGCATAGCGGCGCTGATATTTATGTTGTGTAAGTTACAATATTTATCAGTTTTTAATATAAATATATATATATATTATTATTATTATTATATGCCATAGACAGTAAAAATATATAGCAATTTTGAAGATATATATTTATTATTATTATTTTAATTATATTCCATAGACAGCAAAAATATATAGCAATTTTTAATATATATATATTTATTTTTATTATATTCCATAGACACCAAAAATATATAGCAATTTTGAAGATATATATATTTATTATTATTATTTTTATTATATTCCATAGACAACCGCTATCAAAGAAAGAAACAATCCAAGAAGCGTCACAAAATGCTGGTGGAACAGGACCTTCAGCTTACTCGTTTGCGTAACAACATCGATGACTCGAATCTAAACAACTTTAATCCCAACTATGGCTGCGATGGCATTCTCAATGGCCACATAGATGTCAACAGTTTGCCCCAAGTGGCACGCGATAGTCTCCAGCTGGTCAAGTGAGTGGTCTTTGCACCTTCCTTGAAATTCTTTTATTAATTTATTTACTTCCTTTTAGTGCCCTGGGCAAAGGCGCCTTTGGTGAGGTCTACATGGCCTTGTATCGCCATCGCGATGGTGACGCCGTAGAAATGGGCGTGGCTGTGAAAACTCTGCGCGAGGATCCTAAGCGAGAAAAGGAGGAAGACTTCCTTAAGGAGGCTGCCATCATGGCCAAGTTCAATCACCCCAATATGGTGCACTTGATCGGCGTCTGCTTCGATCGCCAGCCGTACTATATTGTCCTGGAACTGCTAGCTGGCGGAGATCTGCAAAAATTCCTGCGCGAGAACCGAAACACACCAGAGCGTCCTTCCCTGCTGACCATGAAGGATCTGCTTTTCTGCGCCTTGGACGTGGCCAAAGGGTGCCGTTATATGGAAAGCAAGCGATTTATTCATCGAGACATCGCCGCCAGGAACTGTCTGTTGAGCAGCAAGGGCCCTGGGCGTGTGGTGAAGATTGCGGACTTTGGCATGTCTCGGGATATTTACAGATCGGACTATTATCGCAAGGGCGGCAAGGCCATGTTGCCCATCAAGTGGATGCCGCCGGAAGCCTTCCTTGATGGCATATTTACGTCCAAAACCGATGTCTGGTCCTTTGGCATACTCTTGTGGGAGGTTTTCAGTTTGGGCCGTTCGCCATATCCTGGACAGCACAATACACAGGTAATGGAGCTGGTGGTGCGCGGCGGAAGATTAGGATCGCCCACCGAGTGCCCCGTGTCCATATACAAGGTGATGGCCGATTGCTGGAATCCCACGCCCGAGGATCGGCCCACCTTCATCAGTCTGCTGGAGCACCTGACCGCCTGCACCCAGGATCCCAGCATTATGAACGCTCCGCTGCCCAATATCTTGGGACCGACGGCCTCCGAAAGGGATGACACAGTCATTCGGCCGCCCAACGGCGAGGAGTTCTGCCTGGCGGTG
This sequence comes from Drosophila mayri, assembly GCA_008042485.1. Lineage (NCBI taxonomy): Eukaryota > Metazoa > Arthropoda > Insecta > Diptera > Drosophilidae > Drosophila > Drosophila mayri. Next base: position 25,161 of record VNJN01002028.1, on the reverse strand, counting down.
CCGGACTATCTGGTGCCCCTGCCACCGGGTGGCCACACCAACCCATCCATGGCCAGTGGCTCCGGCTATATGCCCGAGTCGCAGCGCCAACAAATGAGCTCATGCACTCCGCCGGCGATCACCTCGCCAGCTGCACCACATCCGCGGCCAGTGGAGCACCCGGCTCCCACCAGCGGCGATTGCTGGGAGACGTCCTTCATTCTGCCCAATGCCAAGACGGAACAACCGGCGGCCGGTGGTAGCAAGGATATACCACCACTGGCCTCCGGCGAAGATGCCAAGCTGATCAGCCTGGACACGCCGCAGCCCACGCCAACCACAATACAGCCGCCGCTGTCCTTCGCCTCCCAGCTGGATGGCATCACGTTGGACCCCTCGACGCTGTCCAAGAGTCTGCCCAATGGGAGTGCCAAGCAGTCGTATGCCAATGTTCAGGTGAAGAACGAAACGGAGGCCAAGCTCACCAACGGCAGCGTGGTGGCCAATGGGGGAGGGGCTGTGATGAACGGCGACATCTCGACAACGGGCGGTGCGGACTCACCGTTCACCATTCAGGGTTATGCGGAGCGCTACAAGGACAACAACAATCATTCCGAAATCAGTTGTTAGGAGCACAGGGAAAAGTCAGGACTAGAATATTGGGATATATGATTTTAGGATCAGCAATAAATATATAAACAAGTTGCATTTGAATTATTTCTTTTAGGATTTTTCAGGATTTATAAAATCTTGTCTTCAGCAATCAATAGCTTCCATATTTCTTTTACAAATATTTACCAAATTAATTGCAAAATATCTACACTTCTTTAGGAAATATCTGCAATTTTTTAGAGATTTAAAAAATCAATTTTAAACAGTCCCTAATTTCAGAATTTTTTTATAAGATAAAAAAACTGAAATTACCTTATCTACTTTCATCCTGAATTTTTTATCTAGAAAACCAATTTAAAAAATTTCAACAAATAATATATATTTATTCCTGAGTTTCGAATTATATTCCCAATCGATGACAGCATTTTTTCTCAAAGTGCACACTCTGCAACGCCCAGGAGTCAGTCTTGTTTTTGGGGGGCAATCATCATTGGTTTGCGCCTCATCAGCGCATTAAATATATATTTATATATTTATTCTTGAATCTTAAAAAGAGAAAAACCAAGAATATGGTTGAAACAAAAACCGAGTGAGAACTTCACAAAGAAAAAACAAACGAAAATTGTATTGTAATTTAAACATCAATTTGTATTGCAAGACAAAATGCAAAAGTAACACTTAAACTTAGTTGGAAAACATAGTTTAGATTTTTACCAGACATTAGTTTTGCAAAAACAAAAAATGAAAACGCGATAAGACATAAATTTTTGCGAGAGGTTGTATATATAAATTGTAACTAAGTTTTACACGTACGATTAATTAAGTTGAACTATTTTAGTTTCTTTCTTTGGTTATTTTAGTTACCTTTTAGTTTACGTTTTAAGCTGATGACTGAAATGCCAAACAATATTCCTAAAGTAAAAGAAAAAATCAACAAATTAACAAACGAAGAGTCATACGTTAGCTTATTTTTAATACTCAGTCCAGAACCGGGAACCAAGATGCCAACTCAAAGTAGTTTAAAGTGTCACTTGAAGTTCACAATAAAACCACAAATGTAGTCAGAGGAAGGAGTTATGCCAAAAAAAAAGCAGACACTAATACAGACACTCGATTTTAACATAGGATATTTTTTAATTTAGGGTTCTCAATTCTCTTATTGTTTACTCCAAGCGAAATGAAAGAAATAAATGAAAACATGTAGTGTAAATAAGAAGCTTCCGTCATAGCGAAATTACGTATATTGTATGTATTTAAATAGTTTTAAGCGAAATAAAATCGATTAGCAAGTCGGGCGGTAGATGAGAAACTACAATTTACAGGGTGATTTTTATGAAAATTCAGTTGTATGTTTGAAAAACAGAAATTTAGCATTAATGGAACAAAAACAAAACGTTGAAGCGCTACGTTCAGCTCGATTTGAGTTGATCGAAAATGTTGTATAAAATATATATATACATATATATACTTTCAGCACAAGCCCTGTATTTGTTCATCATCATTAACGCTCTTGTTTCAGGTGTTGATCGGAGAATTCGAATTCGAAATTTTGTACATTTAGTTGGAACGTAACAAACAAGCTTTAAATTATATAATTTTTATAAAGATATATTAACGATATACAAGTGAGGCGGCAGCATTATATTTAACCGAGCAGGAAAAAGTGAATAAATTAATTATACAAGCAGTAAAATTTGATTACACTGAGGTAATTTATGTATATGTACGAGTATAATTAGGATTAAGCAAAAATAAAAATTGAGTGTGTGTTTAAAACAGCAAATCGAACAAAAAAAAAAAAAGAAAAGAAAATATATACATATTTAGATAATGATACTGAAAACATATATAGGAAGGATAACGATAAAGTTACGTCTATGTTTTGCTTTATGTACAATTCTACTGTTATATGCGCATACATCTATATACACGCAAACATATTCTCGTATATAAACATTATTATAATCAACTTATATATCCAATATGTATGTACGACTAAAGCGAAATGTTAATTTAAAAATGCTGAATCCGCGGAATACCAAAAAGCGTGTAAATTACATGTACTATATTGACAGATATATATTCAGATGTGCTCTGGTTTTTAGGGGTTTTATTTTTATGGGAATAATATTTTTAAAACATTGAAAGTCTTAGAAAATCTCTATTCGGAGGTGTCTACAAATATTAATTAATATATTTTCCAAATAATAATTATTCAGAGCATCCTTTCTGACTAAATGTATTGAGATTTTTAAATTAATTTCGAGGAATTTTAACTCCCTTAAAATATAAACATCTAAAAACGAGAGGACATCTGAATAGCCACTCTAACTTGTATTTTACAAGAGGAGTCGAACTTAAACAACCCGAAAACCAAACAAAAGATGTACAAAACTAAAGCAAAATAAATAAAAAGAGAAATAATAATAATAAATCTATGCTCAGAATCGAATGCTCAATGCGTGTATGAATATATATATATATATATATTTGAATATATGTATATCCCAGCATCCGCGGCTTACACTTAGTACTTAATCGAGTCGATAACTTGACCGTATTTTTTTGTTGTATGTGTATCTATTATGGTTGTGCCGAGGCATCTCAAGTAAATGCATTCACACACACACACACACACACACATCTCTAGGAGATCCTTCTCAGCTTAGCGGATAATTGAGATCGATTGTCCGAATACATGCATATGTATAAAATAAAGCAGATCCCAAACACACACATATTTGTACCCTGAGAAGACATTACCTTGTGTACCTAAAGCCCAGAACCTGAAAGAGAAGAGTTACATATGCATATATCCGCAGATCGTTGTTGATTTATTGTTGGCTGGTTCAGTTATCTTTGGGTTTTTGGTTTGAAAAAGGAATCTATTTCCCAATCAGATCCTTTCAAGACTGTTAAGTTTTAACTTTGTACTTCATTCACAGTGATAGTTCAACTTTTGCATATAAATCAGAGATTCATTTTACAAATGTAGTTCTATTCTTTAACTTTGTTTGCTAATAAAGAAACTCAATGTCCCTTTTGTTAATGCTCAGAACCAGGTCATGGCATTTAGATCACTGTTGACGACGGCTTAAACGATTTCGAGAACTTCGCTGGCCAATATCAGTAGCTTGGTGAACACACTTCATTTCTCAACAATAAAAATTCGCAACGAAATTTAGAAAAGGAAACATAAATTATATATACATACAAATATATATATATATGAAGAGACAAATTTAAGAAATTAATTAGGTATAAAGATCACACAATAAATGGTATTTTTATATACTACAAAAAAATGTCCCAAATAAAACGAGAAAACCCCAAAAATCGTCAAAAGAAATGCAAGTTTAGTGCATGCAAACAGGCTTAAACTTAGCTCTAGCTATAATATTAATAAAGTAAAAACAAACATTAATGGTTTTCATTTAAAATCGTAAATTATTTTGTTACATTTAAAATGGTAATGGAAACAAAAAGAAAATAAATAAAAAACAAAACAAAAACTAAATAATAAACAAGAAACAGAAACGCAAAGACTAGAACAACATTTTGTAAGCTGGATTAATTGAGTGATGGATCGGTGGTGGCAAGTTATATATAATAGCAGCATAAGCAACTTAGGCAAACTACCAACCGACAAGCGCAGAACAAAGTCCATATAGAAGAGAAACCACACTCGAAGGTAACCCAAATATCTGTCATAACTTGCTGAAAAAGAAAAGATAATGGCGGCGACACGAAAGATACACTCACATTGTATAATTTCCAACTCGACCTAAGCTATAAAGAAATACCAGCTAAGAAACGTATAACTAACACCCCACTCACACACTCTTCTGCTCTTAGCTCTCAGAGAGGGCTTTTCCCCCTCAAAAATTTTCACCATTTCTCCTCGCTTTTCCTCCGCCCCCTTCAGTGTGTCGAGGACGAGTTTTGAATTATCTAAACATAAGCACATCTTACAAAGCAAAATCGCAAAAAAGAAATATAAATATATCTAAATAACATATATATTTGGGAAAATGTGAAGTGGAGAACAATTTTAAAGTTGGTAGCGTGTAAGCGCTGGAAATGCGAATCGACAAAAACTGAGAAACTGAGAGAAATAATAAAAATGAAAATTCATGTGTACAAAAACAAAAATTTGAATGTGTTTTTATTTAAAGGAAAAATAAGATGCTGGAGCTGCATTTATTAACCACCTTTACCTGGAATTAAAATAACTTTTCCATACCATTTTCTTTATAATTTCTTTTATTAAGTTTTTTTTTTTGTAGATTGAATTATTTTCCTGTTTTTCTTCTTCAATTCATTTTCATTCCTTTCATTACTAAATTTCAAATTTTCTTGCCAGGACCAATAAGAACTAAAACGTTTATATAGCATACAATTGGTTTTTTGCATAGTTTTAGCTTCTCGCTTTGCTTCGAAATATATTATTATTAGATAGTTCTTATTTTGTGGTTGTTTTGTCTAGAGGCTAATTGAACTTTGTTTATTTAGGAAAATAATAAGAAGAACGCTTTTGTATATTTTGTATTATTATTTTGGAAGTGTATTTTATTGATGCACTGCAATTTACAAATCGATTTAGAAATAAAACATAATAAATTCTAGGCATAACATAGGATATTCAATAATTGCACGAAAACGAACCCGAGAACGAACTATATATCCTGGCCGTAACCCGACCCGGCCAATATTACCTGGCCATATATATCGATCAAACGAGACGGGAAGCAAAAGTCCAAAGTGGAGGAAGAGTTGGTTGATGACCCGATTTCCTACTGACTGGATGGAATGTTCTTACTATATGTGTCTTGGTTTCTTTTGTGTGTCTGTCTTTTTGTTTTCTTTTTTTGTTTTGTGTTTATAATTTATCGCATTTAAATATAAATTTCCATAATCATGTTTCTCTAATTGCGTTTGTCTCAAAAAACTTCATTCATAGTTTATTATTTACTTTTGGAAACTCTTTTCTGGCTACGCTTAGATTTAGGTTTTTTTTTAGGCTGCAAATGCTAAGAAATTATGTTTCTGATGTTTATATATAAATATAATTTTTGTTTTCATTAATTTATTATCATTATTATGGATTTTTTTGTGTAGTTTTAGCTTTTGTTTCGCTTTTTTTTTTGTTGTTGTTTGTCATATACATATACATAAATTGAATTTTGTATATTTGAATTTTTGTCTCCTGTCGTATATAATTCCGCTCCTTCTGCTTGGTTTTTATATAAATTGAAAACTTAATTGTAAATGTAAAAATGTTAAAACTACATTCAATTATAAATAATGTTGGTTTTTTGTTCTTGTCGTATTATTTATATGCAATGTTCGCTCGTTACGTAATAATATTTATAATTAATATTAATTAATTAGCATAGTTTACGTTACGTTTATGTAATTTTTTAAAGCAATAACAAGCCATTTTATTTAATTTCATTTATTCACTTTACTAATCGGTTTCTTGAATTAATCGTCATTGTTTTTGTTTGTATGTTTCATATTCTTGTGTGGTTTGTATAGTTTTGGATGTACTAAATCATGCAAATTGCTTCATTCATTACCGCTGAATTACCCCGACCATAAATCTCTATGCAAAAAGGTGGAATTCTGGAATTCACTTCTTCTACTTTGGGTTTCATCTGCTGCGCTTCTCAGTTCGCGCCTTAATTATTTCACAAAATTTTACAATCTCGCAGAAGGAGAGAGACAAGTGGAGACAACAACCGACACCAGAGGCCTTTAATTCCCGACCTATATCATTGCACCTGAATAAGTTAAATGGTTGATGTGTGTGTGTGTGTGTGCCAATGCCATTTAATAGTTACCCCAATTTGAGTTTACTACTCGCTATATTTTAATCTGATGTCTTTCTCGTAGTGGTTGCTATGGGTTTTTGATGTTTCCTTTTCTTTCCATTACTTATTCTTGTTTTTTGTGGGTTCTGCTGTTTCTTTACTCAATTTGTAACATAAAATATGAATATAACTATTTGCTAAAAACCTCTAAAATGTGTCGCCACTTTACGGGCATTTAGAAATCGCAAAGAAGATGATGATGAACATCGCAGATCCTGCCAGATCGCAGCGAATAAACATATATATATATATGTGTGTCTCAGCTTCCACATCGGTCGCCACCTCGTCCTCGTCCGGCTAATTACAAAAAGGGTATCAAGCGCGCCATTTTCAGTGCGTTCTCCAGAAAGGCGCTCCACAAGTCGTTCAGGCGCTTGGAGCGCGACATTAGGAAACGCCAGGTGAGCAGCACCGCCACCAGTTTGGTCAGCTGATGCAGATAGTAGAGCCTGTGGGATGGACATAAAAGTGGGTTAGCCACATTTCCCTTTCAATAGCATTCAGTTAAAATTTGCCTCACCTGAGCATGCGTTTTCTGCTGGCCGGCAGCGAGTCTGGCCGCTGCTTGAACAGGAACTCCCTGAAGCCCAGCACATAGCGTTCCACATAGTTGTCCCAGTTAATGTGACGCACATCAAATACAAAGATCTCGCGATCCTTGGGACTCAGCGTGTGCAGCAGGGCGTGGACATTGTCGTCCTTGAAGCGCCATTGGCGTGTGGCAAAGTACTCTAAGCATTCCACAGCTTTGGCAATTTTATTTTGTACGTTGACAACGCTAAACATACACCAAAAATTCCATGAAAAGCTCTGGGGAAAGCGATTATTATTTGAAAACTTACAATGGCTTCTTGCCCATGATCCTTGCCACTCCGTCCAGAATGTAGGCCGGTAGGAAGTGTTTGACTATACAATTCAGTGTGTTCATGGGGCGGTTCATGCGCAGGTCGCCAGTCGGATACCACAGGCAGCCCTCTGGGAAAATAATATAAAATATAATTCCGGGTAATTATTATGGTCTCAAGATAGGGTGAGGCTCGAGCTCTTTTTTTGGCCATTTTAGATGATGTCAAGGGCTTTATTTTTTATTATTTTATTTTTTTAGGGTCTCATTTCTTACCCAGGGGATGCTTGCGCACACTGCACATGGCGTGTTTGACAAACTCCGACCAGATGATGGGATTGCGCTGGCCGGTGCAACAATTGTAGATGAGTAGGTTGTTGGACTTGCGGGTCGCTGTGCGCCAGGCGGCGGCAATCATCAGGTTAATCACAATATCGACAGGTACCATATCGGCCACATAGTTCTTCTCGCACATCATTGTACGGAACATGCCCTTGGCCAGCGCCGAGACCAGGCCCGTTGGCCCATTGAAGTTGTCCACCCAACCGGCGAAAGGCTCATTTAGACTGGCAGTCACTGTGAAAGAAATGAAATTAAAAGAAATTATATTAAAATCTAATTATATATATATTTTTTGCTATTTAAAATAACTTGAAAAGCGGGAATAAATATTTGCTTAAGGGTTTTGTTACAACTTTGCCTAAGGCTGTAAGGCAACAAATATTTGAATTAAAGCTTCTAGAAAAACTACTTGTAATATTTAATAATCATTATTTGGTTTATCTACTCTAACCAAGGTGTACTTGATTAATCACAGAATTAAACAAATGTCGCAGTTCAAGCGAGAAACAAATGCAAACAAAATTAGAGACTCAAGTGTTGGGAATATTTACAAATACTCAATGAGATTGTTTATGATCTTTATTGATATAGATTGGACAGATATATAGATATAGATATATATGACTTACCAATCGATGGCCTCACAATGGCAACGGGCAGATTACCAGCCTCCTTAAGTAACATATGCTCCGCTAAGGCTTTTGTAAATGTGTACGTATTGGGACGCTTGCCAATCAGGCGCGGTGTCAGCTGTAAATATATATTAATTCATTTATTTAATTAAATAAATATAATATAACATTTAAAAGCTTACCTGATCGAGTATATCCTCCGGAAGCCAGTTGATTAGTGAGATGATATCGTCAGGATTGTAGGGCGGTGCATAAATAACCTCGGACACATCGGTTCTATCGCAATTGCAATAGGCAGTGGATACATGGATTAGTGCCTATAAAAAAATGTATAGTACATTTTGATTACTTCCTTGGATCAGCCATATATATATTTATATATATACTTACGTCCAGTGACAGCATGCGATGGCAGAGCTCAACGAGGCGTTTCGTGCCCAGCATATTGATTGTGACAGACAGTTTGAGCTTCTCATCGAATTTCACTGTGGCAGCCGAATGAAAGACAACGGAAACATGGCGACACAGTAGGTTCTGTAAGATAGAAAACCATTCCCAATTAAAGAATATCTTCTAAAATATGGTAAATAAAGACAAAACCTCACCTGATCCTTTTCTGAAATGCCCAGTTCCTCGGAAGTTATGTCGCCCGAAATGGGTATGACTTTGCTGAGCTGCTTGGGCTTCTCCTGGCGCAGTGATTCGAAGAGCTAAAGAATAATTTATAATATTTATATTCATATATAGTATATAATATATATGAATAGGTATACTTACTGGTGCATTTAGTAATTCCGTGAGACGTGCCGACACTTCTTGACCGCGTTTCGGTCGTATCAGTAGATATATATTCCATATATCCGGACATGAGCGCAGCAACTTCTCCACCAGCACCTGCAAATCGAATTGTAATTAGTGACTCAATCATGGGATATGGCCATTAACCAAATAAACGCTTATTGTTACACCCACAGGGGGGGGCGCAGCACAAGGACACACTTGACCCACTTCGATGGTGTCTGCGGTTAGTCTTGATCTGACTTCAGTTCTATAGTATATACACAGGGCGGGGGAGGTTGGGACACGCCCCGAAAACGATGTGAGAATTGTAGCGGAATTAAACGACAACAGCCCAAAGCAGACAAAAAGGGATAGCTGGTGGTCGGTGGTCGGTGGTGGGCGGTCTGTGGGTTGTTAACTGTTTGGCATTTGGAAAGGGTGCATAACGTTGTGGGCGGAGGGCGTACAACTGGGGGCAGTGGGCGTGTGCCAGGCGCACAAAATCGATGAATAACACACAGTACTACTGTGAGCTCAGAGTCTGGGCGGCGCCACTGCGATTTCATGTCATAATGACGCAGTCAGGAGCCACCGACATGCAATATGCACAGAGAATAATTAAGGGGAAATAATATTAGAATATAAAAATAAAAAATATTGCAAAAAGAAATAACTGGAATATTTTAAATATTTTTCATTTAATATTTTTAAACCTATAAATTAAACAAATGATTACAAATTTCTACCCAAATATTGTTGGTAATTTTCTGTAACAAAATCTGCACATTTAATTGTTTTTTTTTTCAAGTGTTTCTATATATATTTAACAATGGCCTGGACGAAAATTGGCACAACAGCCGGAGGATGTATTTGGAGCAGGGGGAATGAGTGCTTGCCCCCATTACTTGGGGAACAATTAAGTGGAACTCGGAGTGGTAGAACGAGCAACCAAAAGCCAAATGCATAAACGCAGCCCCAATACTCATGCCATATACATACACATATACATATATGTAGCATTATTATGAAGTATTCGCATGGCAGGCGACGATGAGTCAACATCGTCTGGTGCAGCAGCAACTCAACTCAAGCATTTCGGCTTAGAAAAAAAGCAAACCAAACCAAGTCAAGCATACACGCACATCGCTCATAAGCAGCTCGCTGGCATACAGTGCATCTAAAATTCAATGGAAAGCAGGGGAAACCAACCACCGCCACCACCACCAGCAATCACTCCTTCATTGCCGCGGGACTTGTTGTTTTGTTTATAGCCAACAAACACAAACACAAACACAAACATATACAAATATTTGTGTGCATATTTTATGACTGGAAACGCTTCAAGTTCTCTCAATCGAGCCCAGCCAGACCAGCAGTGGGTTCAATAGTTCAATTTGGACCCAATAAGCACACGGGGCGTATGCGTGACGTGAATGCAAGAAGCTCGACCGGCAGCCCGCAAAAGTATGCAATAAAAATTGAAGCACGCATTTTCGATTGAAAAAAAAGGATAATACAAGGAAATAAAGGGTTACTACTGTCTTTTTTCAGGTGTTTTGTTGTCAACAAAATTAGCTAAAAATCCATAAAAGGGAGTACTGATTTTATTCAAATTCAAGGCTAATAAAAGTGACTATAAAAGGCATTAAAGAGTTTTCTGAGGAAGATTTTTAAAGAGAGATTTCCCAAAAATTTCGTTTTAGATATCTTCACTGCTTTTCTTAATCAACTTTTTATTCAAAGCTTACCTTTCCCATAAAGCCAGTGCCGCCTGTGATGAAAACGCTGCGTCCCGCATAAAACTGGGCGATGGGCACATAGCTGGTGTCTTCCGCCCGAAAGCGTTCGTAGGGCAACTGGAGGCCATTGCTGCTGGGCGGCAGGGGCAGGGCCGTCGAGGGTGTCACTGCTGACAGCAGGCTCGAGACGGCCGCGGCCGATGATGAGGCTAGGGATGAGTTGGCGCCGCCGGAACCGGAAACGGAGCTCGATCCTGCCGCACTCGAAACGTTGTAGCCTGCCGTTGTTGAGGATGATGCGCTGACGCTGGTGGCGGCATGGCTTAAGCCGTTGCTTCGGGCCAAACTGCCGTTGAGTAGCTTGGCGGCATCGTGACTATTTGCGGGCTGAGGGGGCGACTGTTTGAGGCTGCTGTTTGTGGCTGCTTCCGTTTCCGCTTTGTTGGCGACCGCGTTTGACATGTTCGATTGTTTTGTTGCTCTGCCGGTCCTCGCTGGTTAAGTTTGAGTTTGTGTGTCGTATTTATCCTTCTTAAGATTTAGGCTAGGAAGCAGTTCTTTCTGTCATTTGCAGTGTGCGCTCGAGTTTATCCTTCTCCTTTTGTTCTTCGTCCTTAATATTCAATATTTACTTTTGGTTTTGAGTTTGGAAGTGCTGCTTGCTCTAGATTTTGTCCTAGTTGGAAGCGTCTGAATTGTTCATATAAACTTATGTGGAATTGCAAGCTGAAAGTCGTTCTGTCGCCGCTGAGCGTTTATCCATGTTTCCATGAGTTGCTCTTGTCCAGGAGGTTGCCTTGGCTTTTCAGGTTGGTTTTTTTTTATTTTTTTGTACAAAAAGAGTTCAGCAGGTGTATCCTGTGGGTTGGGTGGGGGGTGTTAAACGTGAACGATTTACGACAACTTCCAAGCGTTAGTGCTCTGCTGAACTGTAATGCAAACAAGCAAAAAAAAAATACAAAAAAATAATTAGCATCGTTGAAAGTTCTTGAAAGTTGTAAAATTGAAAGCGGCAATTAGGAGGCATTTCATATATTTTTATTAAACAGTTTTGGGTTTGTTTATATTTATGTTTTTCATTTAAACACAGAAATTTAAAATTTAAAAAATATAATGATTTATATAGCATTTAATGAATTAATTTAGGACAAATTAATCATGAACTCTAAAACCATTTCAATAAATTACAATTTAAATACACGTTTTTCTATTTTATAATTTATTTCCTTTATATCCTTCATCACTCTCTATTACCAAACTCCTCCTAAAAGCAAAACAAACCCCAATTAGCCGAGGACAACGCAATTGTGCCAAGCTTAATTATCCTACCCAAAACCCAAATCAAAGTCCGCTTATCCATTCAATATCTCCATATATTCTTCCACCCAAAACCCAATCCATCCATCCATCCAATCTATCTATCAAAACGTCATTTATCCTTGGGACCGGCTTCTAAAATTAGCAAACCCTTTCTAAGCCACAGCTGAATGGCAACCCAAATCCGAGCTATGACGTCTAACAGCTTTGGCAATCGGCCATCACGGAAAAGGATATGCAAATGACGTCGAAGGATATGAAATGTATGCAAAGAACACCACATCTCTCACACACACACAGATACACTTGAGCCTTGCAAATAGTTTTCAACCGGCCGCAATCGAATTTAACGCACAATAAAGCAAAATATGCAAAAGGCAGCCTAATGCCTTAATCGGCTTACAAGGCGAGTGCTGAGAACTGCAAACTGCGAATGAGATACCGCGAGAAGAACCCGCGAGGCGAGAACTGAAGAACCGAGAACGCAATAGATACAAGCCGGGTAGACGATACTGTCGATAGCAGTGACAGTTGGCGAATGCTCACTAACCGCCTGGGAACACTTCATTCTATATTAAACGATTTTTACATGAGCCGAGCTAAGCTGAGCTGCGGCTGAGCCGAGAGATTTCCAGCGCTATATGGTGACCCGTATGATCAAGTGCCACTTAAGAGGGTCTCACACGTCATAAATCTCCGCAGGTCCAAAGTTTTAGTGCCCTTCGAAACTGCGCAAGCTCACAACCCCTCAAGAAAACGCCGATTATCAAAATGAGATTAAAGCGGAGATAGGTGCCAGAATGCGAGTGCTTAATTGCCATCTAGGAAATATATGTATATGTATATATAATGCTCAATCGGAATCAAAATCTCTAGTTAACCTTAGCGGGCAGGAGGTTAGAGAGCTCACTTAGCCAAATCAAACAAACGCTGCGATACGACGTACATAGTTTCCTGGCTCTGTGTAGGGTTGTAAAGAACCCCTAATGAATCTGTCAACAAGCGTTGGTAACAACAAGTGAAACAACAGGGCTGGCTAAAAGGAAAAATGTCAGATAAACAATAAATCGTATTTGTTCCTTCGCAAAATAAAGACTTGACGGGGAAAGGGCCTGCGTCTGGAGACTTAAACTTCGAACCCTTGCATCAGTTAGCGGCTACCCATATCTCTCATCTGTAATTCGCCGAATGCGAATGCTAATTGAATTTCAAATTGATTGTTGACCAAATATTGATCGTAACCAGGAAATATAGGAGTGTGTGTGTGTGAGTAATATCTTGGCTAGATTGATTGTTAGATGCGATATACTTATGGGTGTGACGTCAAGCCCAGCTGACGATCATCATGATCACAAATATAACAGCAATAATAAAGATGATGGTGTGGTGGTGTCGAATTTTTTTGGGAGTTCAAACTGCTGCCCATGACTTTCACTTTTATTTTTTGAATCTTTTGTAGGTCTTTTGGTTTTTTTTTTCTGCTTTTTTAAATATCTAAATTCCGCAATATTTTTTTCCACCACCCGTTTGCATGTATTTAAAATTTGTTGTTGTTTATTTTTTTTGGTCAAACTTTCGTTTTCAATTTTTTAGTTTGTACAAAAATCTACTGCTTTTTGCTTTTTTTGGTCATTTGCATTCGGTGTTTTGAGGGTTTCTTTTAGTGACTTGGCTAAATAAGATTTCGATGCTTAAGAAATTTGGCACATTTCGGCAGCGAGTGTAAGTGTGTGTGTGTGTGGCGATGTTATCAAATCTCTGGGCTATATCCGCTGAACTAGTTGGGGACGAGACTCTATATAATTAAAGTTTAAACAACTCTCGAGACGCGGCGGCAATCAGAGCGGCCTCATCACGTAACTGTAAATTTATCAATGAAGACCTGGCCAACTTCATTTACTGGTTGTTGTTCCCTCTTCATTCTAAAGTGAAATTTCTTGAAAATCAACTTTTTCTCAACCCATCCCTGTCTCACATTCTATACCTCTTTCTCTTGCTGCCTTTTGGTTTACTCTTTTTCCTTTCCTGGCTTCCTACTGCAACGAAAAAATTTGCGCGCGCCAGCTTCAAGAGGCAAATGAACCGACATCGAACCATCCATTGGAAGCCACGCCTCTTCTCGGCTTTTTCGGAGGAGCGTGTTAACCAAACATGAAGACCGAAATGCTGTTAAACGGTAAACATTCAGCATTCAACATACAACATTCAACCTGCCTTGACAAGGTAGTTACACACCAGCAGAGTCTCTGCTGCCTGTGTATTGTCTGACCCATTTCCTATAATCGTGCCGCATTATCATCATTAAACTCATCATCATCATCATCAGCGGCAGCAGCAGCGGCAGGGGCAACCTCAAACTCGTCATCATCTTTGGCTTCATTATCATTATCATTATCGTGTTCGTCATCGTCATCAGCATTCGACAACTGGCCAAGTCGCCTTGCCTTGCCTTGCCCTGCCGGACATTTGGAAGCGACCGTTTTACCAATTTTACATATACCCTAAAGCCGGCAAAGGGTTGGGTCACTAAGACAATAGGTTGGAAATTGTTGGTAGAAAATAATTCCTAATATAAACCCTAGAACCCTCTAATATCTCTCAAGAATAAAGATAGAAAGATACAAAAGTATCTGCTATAAAGCTTCTAACTATTTGTAAACAAAGAATTAGCAAGCCCTTTAAATCTGTTTAAATATTAGCAGCTAATTTGCTTAGTAACTTTGTAATATTTCTCTAACCTCGCACCTTAAATCGTTTAAAAAAAATTGCTGTTGCCAACTTATAGTTTGCCCTTCTAGAGTATTTGTTGTTTCGACCACAACGACTGGCTTACTTTTTCCCATGGCTGGAAGACCTGTCTTTAAGCGCGTTTCTTCTTTGCGCTTTTCTACACTATCTCCTCTCTTCGGGCCCTGCCGTTTCCTCATTTGGAGCTTGTTGCTTTCGGATTACGAGTCTTTAGCACTCAGGGCCTCGACACATAAACATATATACGCGACACACAGCAGCGCATAACATACTTCCGCATGCAGACATTACAGGCAGTATAGATACATAGATACATTATATATGTAACTAAAAGATATAGCTGTGCGATTCTGATGTGAATACGATGTCAACCTGTTTGTTTTGGCAATGTGGAAGAGCTCATTTCATTTCGTTCGAATCGGTTTCTTTCGCCTCGAAGTTCGAACACAAACGAAAGTTCAAATATGCATTTTCACTTTTCAACAATGGAAGGCCTCTCATTATGTAAACCCGTGAGCTCTACGGCGGATGCTGTGCTTATGCCATGAGTGTGTGTGTGTGCGGATTGGTGTTTGTGAGTGCCCATAATGGGTCTGTGCCCTCTATTCTATTGAACCTTTGAGTGGAGGCTCTGGAATTGCCGTCCGCCATTGGTGGGTTGCTGCCGCTGTCGGGATGTCGCCATGTCGCCATGTCATTTTTCCAGCTGGTGGCGACTATGTCTGCTCTTATAGTTATCGTAAGCTATCTATGCTTTGTGTGTAATTGAATAAATCTGTAGGGGGTTGTGGATAGAATGGATCTCGGATCTCGGATCTGTCTCCCTCCTGCCTGCCCACGGCTGCCCATAATTTGTGTGGCTTGATTAACAAACAAAAGCGCTTTCGCAGTTTACAGCATAAAAGTTAAATTTAACTGTGTATAATGGGGGCTGCTGGCTCCTGCTCCCCCTGGCCGGCCCCTCACCTGAAAGGCCCCCATTTCAGAGGTAGTCAGCAGATTAGCTATCCAATTTAAAAGCTCAGCTGAGTCGAGTTAAGCCTCCCCGCCGCCCGCGCCCCCCTAAGCTCACTAGATATTAAATAATTCACAATTATAATATACACATGTTGTCGTCTTATTTTTAGGCTTTTATCACATGAGCTAAGACCAAATGTCTACGGGCCCAATTAAAGCATTCTTTTGGTTTGTATTCCGCCTCCTGTGCAATTAAAAGCACTTTCTCGGCTAATTTGAATAATCAAAAACAATTTGGACTTTGCAATTATAAGATGAAGATTTATTGTCGACGAGACCTTAAGATGAACCTCTTTTTGTATCTCAGATATGCGATTCATTCTAAAAGATTTATAAAGATGTTTGCGGGTTCAAGTTCAGTTGAGATAAGCCAATCAGGAATGTAATAAAAAAGGGTTGATAGGTGTCAAAAGCAGGAATATAAAATGTTTATTATAAAGACAAAATATTTAGGTTAATGGCTAATTTAGAAGGTTTTTTATATTATATTTTTAATGGTATATTCCTATACAATTTCTGTGAAATTTAATGACAAATCCAAGCTAATTATGGCTTTATTTACTCTTCCAAAAAATTTTAGTAAAAAATAATAAATACCAGGAAAAGCAAATATGACAAGTAAACAAAAGATTTCAATGACTTGTTTATAGCATTTTAAAGCTAGCAACTATTTACAGTAAAATCTATGGATTGCAGCTCATCCCCAGAATTTTCGCTTTACGTCACAAAACCCAAGAAAGTGTGTGTGTGTGGGTGTGTGTGCCCAATTGGCAATCAATCTGAATGCCAAGTGGCTGGCTTAATGGCTCCGTAACCCATTTTGAGTAGGACCATTAGCCAAGTAGAATCCATCTAGCCCAGAATTTGCGAAAGTGAAAAAGAAATTCGATGGGTCGCCGTGCTCAGACAGTCGAAGCACGTAATCAATAGAAATATGTCGCCGAAGTCTCCAGATATCGAACCGATACACAGATACTACCTACTACTATGTATATGCCATACGTATCGGGCATTATTGACTGTGGCAATTATTTTCGGCTGAGCTCAGCTCGACGGGCTGCCGATGCATTTGCGCATGCGTCCACTGGCCACTCCACTCCCAGCCAAAAATGTGGGTCAAGTCAACGTGGGTTCGCAATTATGACACATTGTCCGAGCGACAGATATTTACCCCACAAAAGCAGAAATCGGTGTAATGATATTTGTAAATGTAAAAATTAAATAAACAATCGGATGGACGCTGCTTTTTTGAAGGGTTTTTTTCTTTTTGGTAATTCGGTTTTTTTGGACTTTGGGTTTTTGGTTTTTCATGTTTTTGTTTCTTTTTGCAATGTGAGATGTGTAGTATCTTTGTATCTGTGTGTGTGCTTGGCCATGATCCATGTTTATTTATTATGCTCCATCGTCTTTTGGCTGTCGTTATCGTTTTCATTTTCGTTTTCGTTGTCGCTAGTCGTTGTCTCGTCTGTGTGCAAATTTTATTTGTAAATATGCAATGATTAATATTACAAATATACAGCAACAAAAATTTCGAAAATATTTGTTGCCTTTTAAAACTTTCTCGCGGGCAACACCAACCTGGATATGGATATTGGCTACAGTCTGGCTTCTATAAATTGAACTTAAATGTGTCAAGCTAATAAATTAGATTTATATTTCAAATAACCGGCTTACTATCTACGAATTCAATAAAATTCCTAATAAAATACTTTGTAAATATTATAAAAACCTAAATAAAAATGTCCAAATTTATTTAATTGAGAGCTTCCTTCTACCTATCGAAGCTCTACTGTGGCCTAAGCTGTGGGTCAAATATTAGCTAAAAAAAAAAACGGTATTGCATAACCCGACGATGGAAAAAAAAGAAAAACGGCTCAAATATTTGTGGGCCAGCCCTGCCTGGATTGCACTTACTTGTCAGACAAACATATAGCCCAAGATATTGGCTTTAATCGACGAAAACGATCTGAAGATGCTGCAGCAGCAGCTTGCGTTTCGATTGAACCGACTTCTTGATTTGTGAATCAAATTTCCCCGCTTCTTTTTTTCCGAGGAACACCGAATCTAGGTCATTGACATAAAAGGGGGACTTGCAAATAATTCGTTTGTTGTGGTCTCCGGTTTTCGTTTCTTTTATTATTTATCTCTTTTTTTTGCGGAACTTTTGCACTTGCGGGGTTTTCGAGGTCGTTCGTTCGGTTGGAAAAAAACTGATTCGACAGAAAAACGGATTTCGGAAAACGATTGTCGTTGACAATTATCCAAAGATTATTTATATTCAACTTGACACTATAGGCAAGGCAAGGTATAGTACGGATGATCCGATACCGAGATACTGTTACGGATAGCCACTCCTGACACACTAAAAAACTCCAGTCTGAAATTCTTCTTCTGCTGCTGCTTCTTCTTTTTCTTGGACCCCCAAGAAATTTCTCCAAATATTTTCACTTTTGCGAGCGCGCGAAGAGAGCCAAGACGGTTGCGCAGGCGCAAAGAAATCGAACCGACTGCGACGGCGGTAGAAGAAAGACAGAGAGCGGTCGCGGGAGAGAGTTGACCGTTCTTCTTGGCCTTTTTAAAAAAACTGAAAAACGTTTTAGCCTTTCAAGTGATCTTTTTACGTCCGCTTCGTCGGCCGTTAGGAATTGAACTAAACTTGGCCGCCGAAGAAGTGAAAGATTTATGCAGTCGGCGTCAAAGCTGCGCTGCCAAGAAAGGCGCACAAAAGAAAGCAGCGCAAAGAGAGAGCGGCTCGGACACGTAAACCAAACGTGAGATGGCGATCGGAGGCACCACGAGCGAGTGATGGCGATTGGAGGCAACATGGGCGAGAGATGGCGATCGGAGGCATCATGAGCCACAGATCCAGAGAGAGCATAAAGCATGGAGCATGGAGAGAGCACAGCCCTGGGGGAGAGCATGCAACAAGCTTTAATTGAAAAAGCCGCATAAGAACGTTGTGCGTACGTGTGTGTGTGTGTGGAAAAACAAGTCGTGGAAAACAGAATGACGAAGGAGAAGACTCAAACGGAGGGACGGGGGAAATTCGATATGTGGTCAGCAGGCACTGACATTGACCACGACGCCAGCAGAGACGCCGAAAGAGCCAAAAGAGGTCAAAGTACACACATAAGCTTCCCCGAGTCTCGGGTATCGGGTATCTCTTTCCTTCTTTTCTCCCTCTGTGTGCGTGTGAATGCATAATCTTGCACTTGCCACCAGGTAACTGGCAACGCGTAAATTGACCAAAAAAATACTTTCGTGTCTAATTGAAAGGCAAGTCACACTTGCGGTTAAGCAAGGGGGCGGGGTACCAAGCAGCGGGGGTTAAGTGAAAAGGGGGCAGGAGAGGTGATTAATTCACCACAGTTAACTGCAAGAACTAATTGAAGGCACAGGGAAAAAATTTTAAAAGCTAAAAAAATATGATATTTGAAAATGTAATAAAAATGTTTTAATAACAAAATTTACAAAATGCTTGTTTATATTTTTATGTAGACCAAAAACCTGAAAAAGCTGATTTGTTACCTAAATAAATTCCAAAAAAAATAAAAGCTCTCCAAATTAAAATGTATACATTTTCGGCTTAGTTATGTTCGATTTCAGATTGCAAACTCTAAAGGTAACTACACTTTAGCTTCATTTCTTGTTTAAATTATTTTTTTGTATTAGTACTAGCATAAAACTAGTATTCAAAGTGCATCTGAGGTAATTAATTTCACATTATTTATCTATAAAAGATACTCATGTCGCTATGAATGATATCTATAAGTGAGAAATGTCATCTGGTTTAATTAATTGCATTCAATTTTTAAATATTCAATGATTACTCTTTGGTACATACATATATGGTCCAAACAAATGTCAATTAAAAATTTAATAAAATGCACGTGTAATGATGCACGATGCCTTCGATTTTCATATGGCTTTATAGATAGACAAGACTATTGTATATAGATATGTTTCTATGCATATATATATCCAGAAGTTGACAAAGTCATGCAGCATTACCACGTGAATTCTTATTTAAGTTTAAGCATTGACGTCTGTAACTTAAGTTTTTTTGCAGTCAACTAAGCACTTAACAAACGACAATAGAAGCCTAGTTGAACATTGAGTTAGTTGAAGACTCTTAAAAAAGGGAAAGTTGAATTTAAAAATAAACAACGTATCAAGATTTATTATTGAGGAACTAAACCCCATTACTTATCCCTCTTTTAATATATTTAGAGGCCTATAAATATATTTTAAATATATATTTCCATTCTATATTAAAGATTTTTGAACTGTGCCCCTTTTAAGGGCTCAGGCACATGTCGATTCTCAAATAGATGTCGGTGGGTGTGTTCCATTGATCTTTCTGCCACGTGCCCCCGAAATCCAGCTAATTGCTTTGGTCAATATTTGAGTTTTTAATTGATTTTGCATACACCACTTCTCACATTCCCACCCAAAATAGGCAAACGGAAAACGGAAACTGCCGGCCAGATCGAAGAGTTAGCCAAGCGTAAGCTTAAGCAGCTCCACCTCCCACCCCCACACCCCCTTTTTAAGCAGAAAAGTTTCTTGCCAAAAAAAAGAACCATAGAATTTATTCAGAGGAAAAATAATGCTTGAAAGGGGGAGGAGGAAGTCCGAGGCTGAGAGAGAAACCCATTTGCCTACTTTTAGGCCGAGCAAATAAATTCCAATCTGACCGGAAATGAAGCAGCATAAAACAAAAGTTTTCCTTTCCTCAATGGCAGGCAATATTCACATTAAATGGGATGGAACCGAATGCCTGTAGTTTTCCGTAACTCAAACCTATATATTTTTCCTGGAATATACATTTGGGGTCCTTCGATTGGCATTAAAGCTGTTTGGGTATATTTCCTGTTAAAGGGTTCATTTTTTCTGTTTTTCTTTTAGATAAAAAATTACTATTACAACTTCTTTAGATTTCTTTTGATTT
The DNA here is from genome assembly GCA_008042485.1 of Drosophila mayri. Lineage (NCBI taxonomy): Eukaryota > Metazoa > Arthropoda > Insecta > Diptera > Drosophilidae > Drosophila > Drosophila mayri. The sequence goes on along the minus strand of VNJN01002028.1, from coordinate 4,327 downwards.
AAGGACATTTTTTAGAGAGCTAATATTCTATAAGCAGGGACAAGGTTTCCTCTGTCACAATCATTCAAGTGTCACACTTTAAGGCTTAATATATACACCCCACACCCTAACCCTTAGTCCCCTCACATTTTCCACCCACAACTTTGCTCATTTTTATTTTTTTTAATTACACAAAGTTACGGCATTAGACGGCGCCCTGTTGACAGGACCTTCTCCCTGGCTCGTCCTAGTGTCCGTTCCCCCCATACCCTCGTCCCCTAGTCCCTTTTCATTTTTCCATTTTCTCGGCTGTGAAATGGCAAACACTCACACACATGGTCACAATGGGAAATCGACGGGGTGGCGGGGGCTCTCGGGTGGTTTAAGGTAGACAACAAAACGGGGAAAATGACATAATGCACTTGAAATGTTATCGCCTTGCTGTCGAGTGCAACAAATACACTGGCACACACACTCACACACACACACAGATCGGTTGGAAAATCTTTGATAATATCGAATTACTATTAATGGGCAGCAATTAACCATGGCCAGGTTGTCAGCCATTGTTCATTCATCTTGAAACATACTTTTGGGCATCCCGGGCATCGCCACTTGCGGCCACCCCTTGTGAATTTTCCCAAAGTTTTCCGGGCGCGATGCCACAAACTACTCACACATCGTATAGTATTTTCTTTTCTTTTTGTGTCGTTTCAGCTCAGTTGGCGGAACTTTCCCAGCCCTTTTCACGCATTTTCACAAACATTTTCACCGTTCATCGAAATACAGCGAATTTAAAGGAATTTTTGTGAAATATTTTTTCGGTTTTTGTTTTATTGGAGGAAACTTTTGAAGTCGCGTCTCGACCGCCTTGAAAATCAATTGGAAAATGCCTGGCCTGTGTTTCATTTCATTTTCTTTTCTCCTCCCAAGCTCCCCGAGATTATTTCACGCGCCTGCTCTCGTTTCGCGAGAGATACAATATTGGAGAAGTCGAGAGAAATCAAAAGAGAGACTCAGGCTCGCTCTTTTGCTGCCATTTTCAGCTACTACTATTTTCCTGGGCGTCTGCCGGCTTTTCCTGGGGGGTTGTTGGCAATTGCCAGCTTATATTATATAATGTGCCCAACCAGCTGACTCAACAACTCTCTGCGAAGCTGACGGATGGATGTATCAGATAAGATAGCCTCCTATCTATGGGGTTTTATCGATCTAATATTAATATTGGCTGTACATTTATGGCGGCTGCTTATTTAAGTAATTTTCTAGGGAAATTCATTATTTTATGAAGCATGATTTTAGGCTGACACAGGCAACACAGCTACACCCACACTCTCCCCACTCTGTCGCTCTTTATCGGCTATGTAAATGACGGATTCTCTTTTAGAATTTTCCGATTAAAGCTCGACTTGCTCTCGCTCTTTGGCGGAAACATAAAACGGAAATGTCAGATTTTCTGCTAAATTTTTTACAACCATCGACGCCAAAAAGCAGCGACATTCTCCGGATGAGATAATAAACCCAGCGACATACATTTTTTTATGGGCAACGTGTGTGCGCCCGGGGGGGAGGGAAGGGGGTTGTTGAGCTGAGCACAGGGGCTGCCTCTAAAAAGGGGGCTAAAAATAAATTTCAAACGAGAAAGAAAATAAAAGAAAAACAAGGAACAAAATGCTCAAACTAGGCAAACAAAATTATGCTAAAAATATGCTTAAAATCGGCTAAAAAATATGCCAAAAATAAAGGCAGACAATTGAGAGGTAAAGAGGGGCTGGTGCCCATTTCCTGTCCGCTTTTCTTTTTCATTTTCTTTTCTTTTTTTTTTAAGGGCGTGTACGTACCGGCTCCAAAACGAAAGTTAGGTTAGAAACGTGTGGATGCTGCGGCGATTTGGAACTGAGCTGAATTTGCGAAGCTCCTTGATTTCCTTTCTCTTTGCTCCTTTTGATTTTTTTTTTTGGTTTTTATTTAATAATTGATTGCTATTATTTGCATCACACTAACACACACACACGTTGCCAGGCATTTCGCGTCGCGCTGGTTTCCTTTTTCTGCTTTTTTTCCTGCCTATTTTCCTGTTGTTTTATTCTAACACTCACAGGACTTTTCGGGGCAAGAATAAAGGTACCCTTGTTTGCTCGAAATGCGAAATGTGACTGAGGCAGGAAGAGGAAGAAAGCTTGTGGCGAACCCGGCTGCTCCGTCGCTCTCTCTCTCTCTCTGACTGCTTTCTCCACCCTCGCGCCCGCTCGGAATGGCTTTCACTGCCTCTTTTTAGCTGCTCTCTCCGGCGCTCTCCTTGACAATATTTTTTTTTCGGTGGTGAGTTGACGAAAACACACGCACGGTCTGGGGGCTGATATTGCTATGATTTTTCCCACCACCTTGGCCGCTTTTTCCTATTGAATGAAATCCACTTTGGTCTAGTTCTTCTTCCTATCTTCCTTCCGCCTCTTGTGAGGCGTCCTGCGCCTGCGCCAGCCGAAAGACAACAAATTATTTGAGGGCAAACAGGGAGAACTGATTTTTCGCACTGCATTGGGTGCCATAAAAATCAGCGCTAACTTGGGTTTTGAATTAACCGCCAGAGCTGCCACATAGCCAGTGGAAAAAGTTGCCATTCAGCGGTTAATTTAAATGTTTAAACAATTTTTGAGTATTAATATTATTATTTATTTGCTGAATATATTTATATAATTAATCATTTCAATAAGGTAATACAAATATTTATTTAAAAACCGACTTTAACACAATTATTTATAAATCATTTTAAATTTATAAAATAAAAAATAATAACTAATATTAAAATATTGCATTTTCCCAATTTATAAATATTTATTTTCAATAATTCAGCATAATAAATTAAAAAGCCAATTTTAAAACATATTTTTATTATATTTTTCTTCTCAGGAGTACATTATTTTCAAAATTAAACCAACTTCAACTCAAATTATATATGATTTTTCATATATCTCTTTCGATTTTCTATTAAATTATTATCTTGAATCGAGATAACCTTCGTAGGCCTAAATATTTGGACAATAAGCAAGGTCGCCAGCCGATTGCAGTGCGGCCCAACATAATGTGAAAATGAAAACAGAAATACGACAAAAACAAACCCAAAAATGCATTGTCATGTGGGGACGGTGGGGCCTTAACTTGTCGTTTATATGGATCCAAGGGGGCAACGGGTGGGGGGCTGGTGGTGATGACGGCTATAGCCACTCTGCATATTAATCAATTTTTAAGCTGGGCCGCCGCTGTAAACACATTAAGACAAATGAACACTGCGACACCAGAGTGGAAATACTAGATGCTCTTAAAGAGTTAATAATTGAAAAGTCAGGAAAAATGCTATATTAATTAGGAAAGCTAATTATATAAACATTATTATAAAAGGTATAAATGTGCTCACTTTATACTTGTGATGAACGAAAATATATTCATGAAATATAAATGAGATTTTGTTATTTTATTGTGAATTATTTATGTATATTTGCGAGTCGTTTATTAAAAATATTTTTTTTGAAACCTTTTTTTTTATATTAGTTTTGGGAAATATTTTGTAAAACCTAATTTCTAGGGCACATTTTTGATTACTTTGAGATAAAATGTTCAGCGATTGAACTAGTCCATCAATTAACCATAAATTAAAACCCTAGATTCATTCTAATCATATTTTCTACAGACTTGTCAATAAATCACCATCAGAAATTATTATTCCAATAATAACTTATCAAGAGCTCTGCTCTTAACTCGCTCCTAGTTTTAATTAAAACGTATTCAGTAGCATTGCGTATTTCAATTAAAATCATCCTCAACTCTTTCCTTGTAAATACAAATCTGATTAAAATTAAATCACCAAAAATGTAAAGATTCATGATTAAGCAAAATCCGACATTACCCCTTGAACCGCTCCCTCTAAAAGAGGGTATTGCCGGAGACAAGCGTCTTTAAAGCGATAACAAATAGATGAGAGACATCGGCAAACAGACAAAAGCCAAACATGAAATGAAATACCCAAAGCCCCGAACTCATTACTCATGCGCCCTGGGTGACGTCGCTTACGGCCAAGCCCGCCTCCAGCTGCCCATCTTCACCTGCCTGCTGCTCCCCTCCCCCCAAGCTCTGCTGCTTCGCTGCAACTTCACTTCAACTCGCGATGACGGAGCACAAAAAAATGTGTGGCAGCCGCACTGCCTCGTCATGGGATCATCGAGTCCATCGAGTTGCAGTAGCCAAGTATCGCTGACTAAGTGGAAATGCGATTAACTAACAAGAATCTGTTTTCATTGCGGTTTTCCTGTTTTTGCAGACAAATAAATATTCAATTGAAGACACGTAGGTC
>VNJN01002026.1:0-11551 GCA_008042485.1 Drosophila mayri | reverse complement strand
GCCGGAGTATCCCACATCGCGGAGCACCGGATCGTAATGCGCAACGATCGCCCAATAAAACAAAGGTATTGTGACGACGGTCACGAGGTGCCCGACGCCACGAGTAGAAATAAAAGAACCCGATGTAAATATGAAGTAAACAAACATAATGTAAATAGTAGGCTAAGATTAGGTTTAAGTGTAAATAATCAGTTAGGGCCATAGGCGTTAAAGAATCATAGGGCAGGGCCCACACCTTGGCCACAACAGGACTGACGTCACGGGAAACATCGCCCGCACCGTTAGCAACATGTTGGAGGAACGAGAGGAAACGGCGATGCGACGGCTGGAACACGAGATCCGCCAATCAGCGGCCGGCAGCTGAGGCCAGAGAGCGCGATCCGGGTAGAGGCCCGCGGGGCAGGCGCCGACAGAGCATCGGAATGTAAAAAACCGGATTTTGCATTGTCCACCTGCCGCCCAAGAGAGAGAGAGCGAGACGGAAAGCTCGCCATGCAAAAGAATGCATGGAATGCGGAACGGCACGTGCCATCGATCTTGGCAGCGCAGCCGTTAAAAGAGCGGGCAGAATTGGGTCACGCGACAGCTGGAATGAGGAACGAAGATCACTCGTAATTAGGCCAGCAGCGAATTGACAAGTGAGAATAATTAAGACCAAGTGACCCCGCGGAAAATACATACACATCAGGACCCAAACCCAGGACGACGAGGACCCCCCACACGACAAGGACATCGAAGACACGGAAATATTGGACAATTGGAAAAGATACCTCTTGGGTGAGCGAGCTGCGCCCGTCGCATTTAAATTATAAAATAGCTCAGAGACGGTGTGAACAAGAGAAACAGGGCAGAACATAGAAAAGGATAGGAATAAAACGAAATACTTTTACGAGAATATGAGGGACTAGCACCGACAAATAAACATGAAATAAAAAACAGAATGAACACGTTAAATTTAATATTATTCTTCCTATCCAAATCGACCCCTCACACCATCCGTTTTTAGGTTTGGGTTGCGGGCGCGGGAGCGGGCTGCTGGGTTCACCCGGGCCTCTGCTGCAGTCTTTAGTGGAGGGTCCGGCCGCTAGGAAACTCCAGGGCCGGTAGGTTGCGGCAGGTAGCGGCAGTTATCTTGGTCAAAACCCACCCCTAAAAACCTCGTCATCCACGGCCCCTCCATATTCTGACGATTTTCCAAAAATGAATTTAACTGGAAAGGTACTCTAGGCCGCTGAGTTCATATAAAAAAATAGAAAAGAAGTGGGCGGTGCCCAGTGGGTTCCTCACTTGGAAGAGAGAATGACAATTATAACGGGTAATATAAATTTGATAATTTTCCACGGCCCATCAATTTTGCATTAAACTTGTCCACTGCCTTTGATAATTCGTGAATTTTGCACCATACCCAATCGCCGATTGTTGGCTTCCATTCTCGTTCTTTAGTCGTTCTCAACTCTCGTGTACTCCTTCCGTTTTAATCCCTGAGCCTCTGGTCTGGTTGTCGAATAATGCGCTGGGTAGTCTCAATTCTCTTAGGTAGGTTTCATCCCACCTAATCTGGTGTAGGGTGCCGTGAATTTTTGGCGTATTCCCCAATTTTCCAAGGCTGTTTTGGTCTTGCGTCCGGCAATTTGTACAGTGTTATCAGATATCAATACTTTTGGTGCTGCTATTCTTACTATTACGCGTTCTCGAAATGTTTAGAGGAACATGTCCTCCGTGGCTTGTCTAATTGCTGCGAGCTCTACCCACTTCGAAAATTTGTCCACTATAACTATTGTCATAGTGTTTCCGTTTTTTGTTCTCGGTAATAGCCCTTCGAAGTCCACACATACTGTTTCCAAGGGAACTTTTGCCACCTTTGTTAACATTTGTCCTGCGTCTTTTTGCTGGAAGACTTTGTATTGTTGTCGCATCTCCTTACGAATTCCTTCACATCACTTGTCAGTCGGGGCCAGAAATATCGGGTTCTTATTTTTTTAGTGTTTTCGAGATCCCTAGGTGGCCTGCTTCTGTTGTACTGTGGTTCTCGGCCAGTACCGTGTGGGTCTCGTCTTCTCTGACACATAATTTCCACGGTTGGGAGTCCTTTTTGTCTCCATTTGTTCTGTGTAGTCTTCCGCCTTGTAACCGGTATTCTTTATCATCTGGTTGGTTCTCCATTTCCTGAATATTCCGTTCATTCTAGATAGTTGCCTTTAGAGTTTTTACTTCCACTCTTGGTGATCGTGACAGCGCATCTGCTACCGCATTCAGCTTTCCTTTTCGGTATTGTACCTCGAATTGGAATAGCTGTAGGCCGAGTGCCCATCTCGCTACCCGCCCCGAGGGACTTTCTATTGAGTTCAGCCATTTTAGTGCCATATGGTTTATTACCACTTTGAACCGGTACCCTTCTAGGTACATTTTGTATTTGTTGATTTCCCAATATATTGTCAAACACTCCTTTTCTGTGGCGCTGTACTTCCTTTCAACCTTGAATAGCCTTCTACTGGCATATGAGTTCACGTGTACTTCGTCTGTTCCTTTTTGAGTCAACACTGCTCCGATCCCTAAGTCGCTGTCTGTACCTTGAACTGTCGCGTGAAGTCTGCGCAAGCTTGTACCGGTGCTCGCGTTAGACTTTACTTTAGGCTGTCGAAGTATTCTTGCTGTTGTGACCCCCACTCGAACTTTTTTTCTGCCGTAGTAAGACTTGCAGAGCTCCGGCCTTTTCCGTGAAGCCGAGTATGAATCCACTATACCACGATGCCATCCCCAGAAAACTGTGTACCTGTTTCGTTGTGCCGGGCTTGTAGTTCCTGGATTGCTGATACCTTTTCCGGATCTGTTCTGATACCTCTGTCACATACAACGTGTCCCAGATATTTTGGCTCTTTTTGAAAGAACTGGCACTTGTAGTTTTTCCAGGTGTTCATGCTTGCTCCTCTCGATTACCACGATGTCATCCAGATAGGGGAAAGCGAAGGGTTCCATTTCTGGTCCTATAATGGAGTCTAATCCTCTTTGAAATGTTGCCGGAGCCGTGGTTAATCCAAATGGCATTACTTTCCACTAGAACAATCCTCTGACTGTAACCAAATTTTAAGTTGATTGTGCTAATAAATCTCGCTTCTCTCAGTTGATCCAGAATAAAATTTATCCTGGGTACTGGGTACGCGTATTTCTCCGTTTTTTTGTTTAATAGTCTATAATCTATACACATCCTTTATTTTTTCTTTACTTATACCACCGGAGTAGTTCGTCTAGCTGTTCGATTATAATCCCTTGTTGTTTCGGGTTTCTTGAGTAGTATCGTTGTTTTATAGATTTGTTGTCCCTTAGACAGATTTTGTGCCTAGTGATGTTACTAACCCCTTGCATTTGGCGAATAATTGCCTTTGTTCTCCTATAAATTTTTGTATTTCTTCCTCCGTTGGCTCGTCTGTCCTCGGTGTTTGTTCTTCTTTTGCATTTTCCTTGTTGCTGGTCGTTATTATATCAAGTTCCAATTCGTCGCACCGTAGCGTACTTCCGACTACTGCTAAGAAATCCATCCCTAGCAGTATTTCTCCTGCTCCTTCGGTAAGTATCATGAATAATATTTTTACTCTCTCTCTCTTCCGTAGATGATATTCGCTGTGAAGCTCCCGATGGTTTCTTGAGTCATGCCGTTCACTAGAGTTATTACTGACCGAGTTCGGTCCCATTCACCCAGCTTCCGGAGATTTCTGTATTGGTTTAAACCAGCGGTCGGCACGGCCCTATCTATTGGGCATAAGAAAGTGTCTACCGGCAGCGCTGCCAGCACACAGACAGTGTGAAGACTGCATCAGTGCTGTTAGGTAGACTGCTCTGGCTAAATCTAGCCACTTTTTAGCTGAAAATAGCTACTTTAATAGTAATAGCTATTGGTTTTGCATAGAAAACCAAATGCTAGCTATACTATTATATAGTTATATGGCCATATCTGGCCATAGAAGTCGGTTCACTCACTCACACATATGCAATTTTGGATTGCATATGTGATAGTGCCGACCACTGCAGTGGTTTAAAGTGCACTGGTTTAAACTTATTAGCAACGGAGCTGACAGCTTTACTTGCTCAGGCCCCTGCGTTTCCCGGTCCTGCTCTGCAACATTCTGTTGTGCGAATCCCGGTCTAGTCTTGGTGGGTTGCTGCATGATCGCGCTGTATGTCCTATTCCACCGCATCGCGTGCATATCTCGTGTCTCAGTTGTTGTTGCCCCGGCTGGTCTGATATAGTTCGATCTTGCCCCTGCAGATCGTATATATCTGGTCTAGTTTTTCCTCTTCGGATAGCTTGGAGAATCGCATTATGGCTCATTCTCGGGCTGTTTTAGCTGCGCAAATTGTTTTACGAATTTTTCCGCGTATCGTGGTGGTAGGAAATATTCCAAGACATTCCCGACATTCCCCTCTTCGGTATCGATTCTTCTTTGCAACTTCTACACCTTTTTTCGGCGCCACTGTACCGGTTTGGTCAATGCTCCGGGACTCACGGGTGGCCAGGGGTCATCTCAGAAATGTATATATTTTTTTGAGTTGGGTATAGTTGCTAGAAGAGATACCGATCCGTTTCCAGAGGTGAAGGCAAGAGGAATTACACAGTAATTAGTTATTCCAAGTCTATTGGGCGTTAGCCAAATTCATGATTATCAATAAGGGGAGTAATGTTACAAGAATTATCGTTACAAGGGTTCCGCAAAAATCCACTGGCTCGGGTCCCACTGTTCCGTGGTTCGGCGTCGTCCGGAGCCGGAAGCTGCGTAGTAAGTGAACGATGGAGACCTTTAAGGTCTGCCAGTTAGAATGGTCGTTGGAGAGGCCTTCGAGCTCTACTATATATGGGAACAGTTCAGAGGCCCTTGAGGTCTACTATAGAAGGGAATAGTTTAGAGGCCTGTAAGGTCTACTAGTTACGAGAACGGTTTAGAGGCACTTAACGTCTACTATCTATGAGAACAGTTTAAGAGGCCTTTAAGGTCTACTATTTATGAGAACGGTTTAAAGGCCTTTAAGGTCTACTATTTAGAGGAACGGTTTTAGAGGCTTTTTAAGGTCTGCTATCTATGAGAACAGTTTAGAGGCCTTTAAGATCTACTATTTATGAGAACGCTTTTAGAGGCCCTTACTATCTATGAGAATAGTTTTAGAGGCATTTAAGGTCTACTATTTATGTGAACGGTTTTAGAGGCCCTAAAGGTCTACTATTTATGAGAACGGTTTTAGAGGCCTTTAACGTCTACTGTCTATGGGAACCAATTTAGAGACCTTTAGGGTTTACTATTTATGAGAACGCTTTAGAGGCCTTTAAGGTCTACTATTTATGAGAATAGATTTGAGGCCTTTTAGGTCTCCTAGAGAGGAGAATGGTTCAGAGGCCTTTGAGGTCTACTATCGCTGAGGAGGGTTCAGCTATGTCGGATTCGTCGGTTCTCCGACACAGATTAGTTAATAAGTGACCTTAGCCTGGGCAATCCTTTACTTCTATTCCCGCTTACCCGGAGATCCATATTGGTCCTTGGGAGCAGGTGTTGCTCGCTTTGCTGCTCGCACTGAATGCCTTTCCAAAGGATCTGACTCGCTTTATATAGCGGTCCTCGGCCGTCTCGTGTGGCTTTCTCATTTGGCCGTATCGATCCTATTTGGTGTGGCCGTCCCCGGTGTTTAGTGTCAGTGTCCGAGCGCGCTCGTTTGTTTGGTTTAAATTCAAAATCTTTTTTCTTAATTTTTTCCCAATACATTGTGACGCGTCCCGCGCACATAATAGGGAGATTTGAATTGAATGCGCGCGTGCCAAGAAAGGGCCACATTTACGGCCAGGGGCACACTGGAAGGAAAAGAAGAGGAAGCAGGCGATCGCGGTGGGCACACTGGAACACGCCAGGCCCTATATAATGCGCACCGCTGGCCATAGGAAATCACTTAGCAGCCGACAGCGATCGGAAGCGGTAAGCCCCTTCCAGTAGTCAGCAGCCAAAGTTCCTTTTTGGGCGAGCCGAATCTTTGGATTTGGGTTGCAATACATTTTCGAAAGACTTGAGAGTCGCGGCATCTAATTCGGCTTGCCGAATTCTCGAAAGACTTTCGAGTCCGCCGAATCTCTCTTTAAAGACTTTCGAGTCCGCAAACTGTAGACTTACGAGTCCGCCTCTCCCTGAAGACGTCCGCCGTCACGTAGAGAAAGACGACATAGACGCGAGAAGCCCGACGGCCTAGACGACGGCGATTCCTGGTTCTCGACGGAGCAGATCCAAAAACTCTGTCGATCGAATTGTTCAATAAAGAGGCATATGTATTTAAGTTAACCGAATTCTCTCATCTTTTTTTACTGGGAAACAGGCAAACTTCTCTTACAGCTTCCTCTCAGACTATAAATTTTCTGAGCGGACCCTGGCCGTCCCTAAGCTATCTAGGAACTGGGCGACAGACCGTCACAATATATTTATATATAGTTATTGTGCTCCTTTGGCGTCACAAACGGAAACTATAAAGTAACCAAAAATCCTTCTGGCACTATGTTAACTCTAAAAAACTACTTCCCATATCCCCTCTCACATTGCGTTTAATGGTTTAGAGGCATCAACTTTGAGACAAACTTTGAGGCAACCTCTCCTTGCTGTGATGCTGCAATGCTTAGTTCTGTTGCCTCAAGCAGAAATATTGGATGCTTACAGGTCTCTCAGTCGGACTGTCACTTCGCGGCGGAGTGTTTTAAAGGTTCCGAAAAGTTTAATAGTGATGGCCTCTCACCTTTTGTTTTGAAAAATTGTATAGGGGCCATATTTAACAATTCTCTTTCCGAGGGGGTTTTTTCAGAGATGGAAGCTGGCGTTAGTCACTCCCATCTTATAGCTAAAAATATTATGTAGTTCGAAATCATATTTTCTATTTTCTATCGCTAAGCTTAGCAATTTGTCCAAGATGTTTGAACGAGTAGTGGCGAATCAGTTGGCTTTTCTCTTAAGCAGGCATATTAGCCTTAACCAGCATGGCTTTATGCTTGGGAGACCGACTTCTATGAACCTAGAAGTTCTTTATAATTACTGCCTTTGCGAACCATTGCCAGGTATATGTGGTGTATACTGATTTTGCTAAAGCGTTTGACAAAGTTTGTCATAGTATACTGATGGCCAAACTTAAGAAAATGGGCTTCCACTCGTATATGCTTAGCTGGGTTCGTTCCCACCTTAACGGCCGCATATAAAGAGTTGGTTGTAATGCCCAATTCTCGCATCCTTATATAGCGACTTCTGGGCTTCCGCAAGGGAGTGCTTTGGGCCCTTGTCTCTTTATTCTTTTCATCAATGATATTGGATATTGCTTTAGGAATGCGGAATTTCTATTGTTTGCTGGCGATCTAAAAATTTTCAAATCAGTTAGATCGATTGTTGATTGTGGCCAGCTTCAGAATGACCTGTATAGGGTAGGTGGTTAATGCTCGCTCAACAAGCTGTCACTAAACCTCTGTAAATGCTTCGCAGCTACAAATAGCGAGCGGCTCAGAAATTCCGTCTTTCACTACTCGATACATTCGAATATGCTGCCCTTGAGAACTTGATTTGGGTGTTTTTTTTTATGCAAAGTTTCTTTTCGTTGAGCACATCAACTATATGCCTTATGCCAAGCTGAGCTTATTTTTTGCGTTTGTGGGGTCCAAGTTGGAGTATGCCTCCTTTATTTGGAAGCCGGCAGGGACCAAATACGCAGGCCACATTGAGCGTGTCCAATAAAATTCTTATCGTTAGCCCTATCATCCCTAAATTTCCTAGCCCCTGTTCTTTCCAATCCTGCTAAATGTCGTCTTGTGCGTGTTTTGTCTCTGTGTGATAGAAGACACATTATGTATATTTTGTTTGTATTCGATTTTATTTCGGGGAAAACTGATTTTCCTGTCCTGTTGAGTTGCATACATTTTTTTGTTCCCAGTAGGTGCCTGAGAAACCGTGAGCTTTTCGCTACTCCTACCTCCAGACCAAATTATGCGCTAAATGAGTCTAAAGTTAGGATTTTAATTCACATCAATAAAATAAACTTTAACATGCCTCTTGACCCCATATCCAATAGGAACAATTTAAAGGCATTATTGAATTTATATTTTGTTTCTAATATAAGTAAGTGTTCAGGCCAGGAGCCACTGTACGGTCGCCGGGCAGAGCGGGTCGAAGAGCACCGCTCTTAGCAGTCGGTCGTCCGATCTATGCTCGGGAGCGAGATGTGCCGATCGCTGTTGCACTCCCGCTCTCGGTTTTTCTGAAGTTCTGTAAGCGGGAGCGGGGAGTTAATTCTGTAAGCTAGTTCAGTTAGTGACATATATGAAGTCGAATAAAGCAGATGTGCGTCTCCACACAAATTCCAACAAATTACGATCTAATTCGTGGGCCTGCTTTTGGCGTGATTTTCTACAGCATTCTACACAGTAACATTAGGTCCTTCCGGATTACCACTCCGTTATCTTTCCGTCTGCATTTATTCCGTTTTTCCTCGGTACATATATTCGTACATAAAAAGGCAAACGGTCTTTACCTCAGTTCAAACTCCGTTTTATTTCTGTCTGCGTTTATTCCGTTCTTCCTCGGTACATATTTTTACGTCAACAGAAAAACGGTCTTTACTTCAGTTCCTCAGTTCATACATACATACATATGTCCATATTCATATTCGTTGTTCGACTGTCAAAAAGTTACATTACAATATACACACACACACATAATTACCCTTGCTTGCATAATCCTCTACAGTGACTACATATATTTTACACAAAATCAAGTCCTAGCCCCGAACAATATACATATGTATGTACATACATATGTACAGTCGTATGTCCATCCATCGATAAATAATTCCCAAATACAGTCTACTAAAGGCTCTCCAGCGCCCATACACATATCCACACACATAATTACCCTGTACCCTGTCCATCCATCGATAAATAATTCCCAAATACAGTCTACTAAAGGCTCTCCAGCGCCCATACACATATTCACACACATAATTACCCTGTTCTTATTACTGGCTTACATTATTTATATTTTTTACTCAACAAATAAATATTTATAAAGCTACGGAAAACTACAACTATACATTTTTCGGGATTGGGTACATACATTGAATATATTTTGTTCATAATTTAATTACAAACTAATACAACAATAAATACATTATACGAAGAACTAAAGCCGACCATCAGTATTCGTGATTGGGTACATACAGACATACATATATCCAATACATCGGCGGCAGCTCTCTACCTTTTAACATCTCATACATCCACATGACAGCGCAGTTTCGGCGTTCAACATTTTATGCATTCATATGTAAAGGTAGCAGCGGGGTGTTAATATTTCAAATTGTCATACATTTATACAGCAGCGAGGGTTGCTAGCATCCAACAAATATACCTGGTGCTTTACTCCCATCATTCTTATTTAATTGTTAATTATTAATTATTATATAATATTATTTAATTATTATTTAGTAATTATTAATCAACTATTGTTTATTATTTAATTAATTGATTGAGTTAGTTAAATTATAAATTAATTGAGTTGATTGAATTAATTGAATTAATTAAATTGGTTAAATTGATTGAATTAAGTAATTAACTATGATTATTGGTATATATCCGATCATTTACTATTATTATTATTATTAGTTGGTATTTTTTCACTCACGCATACAGTGCAATCCAAGGATTCATTTCTAGTGGTTGGTCCATTCAAGTTTGTCAACACTATTGGGTCAGTCGCAACGTCCGTGGACGAGTATGCCAGTAGGAAACGACAAAAAACACAGCCGATTCCATCTATCCGCTTGCAAGAATCCCAATGTATATCTTCGTGTCCACCGCTGCCCGATCAAAGACGAACAGTGACGACGCTTTTGATACTCGCCCAGGTCCATCGTCGATGGTCACTCGAACGACCACAAAAATGGTTTAGAGCGCCATCGACATTGCGTTGAGGAAGTGTATTGCCACGACAGACCATGTGAGTCAATTTGAGGCTAATATCCACACTCCGGGAACGCTATAAAAACCACCCAGGTTTCTCCGTACATGTGTCAAGTGCGTCGCGACCAGATTTGGTCACTTTTGGAAAAGGTGGACAGGGATTATGTTAGCTGTTCTGCACTTATAGCGGCATCCGAGGAGAGTACGACCATCGGGCTAACACTTCAGTCCAAGTATGAATATAGTTTCTCGGTCTACGAAAGATGTGCTTCCAATCTCCAAGAGTTGATCGATAAGAGCTCGCCGCAGGCCATTCCGACGTCCGCAAGCATACACGTCCCAAATTTTACCGGTTGTCGTCTGCCACCCGTGGACACTGAAGTATTTACAGGCGACTATCTTCGGGGGCCCACCTTTAGGGACCTTTTCACGGCGATCTATATAAACAATTCGCGTCTCACGCCGGTGGAACGGTTGTTGGACGTTAATGGGCGGTCAGACTACATCAAGGGGAAGCAACTTTGCTTAAATTGCTTTGCTCGGGGCCATCAACAGCGAGAGTGTACCAGTCCGCATAGCTGTTTTACGTGCCACAGCCGGCATCATTCCTTGTTACATCGCGGCAATCCCTTTACAGGTTCTTCCAGTTCTGGGGGGCCGTCGAGGCCACCACCCACCACTTCTCCAGCAGGTGCGGTACCCCCCGAAGATTCATCGGTGTGCAGGTGTGTTTCGCGTCCGGTTCAAAGGCCGCCCTACTAGGCCACCTTCCTTCGGTCACCTCCTAAACCCGGGCTGCATGTAGAAACGGCAGCGTCTGTCCTTCCCCATTTGGCCGGAAACTTACCCTCGTATCCGCTGCCAAGGGCTCTTCTAAAGGAGGATATTCTCTAGCGATTCTCTAAGCTCGACAAGGCACTGCGAGTTTTCGCATACGTATATCGCTTCATTAAACGGTCGCGACAAATAACGGTTCCGTGTAAAGAGCGATATTTCGTGTTAGAATACGCCTGGCTGAGCCAAAAACGTTCAGTTCAACCATCCAGTTCCATGAAGAATAATCCCTTTCTGGATTATCATGGTCTCATAAGAGCTTGCGGGCGGGTGACGTCCTCCGAGGTCCTCCAATACGATGAACGGCATTCGGTCATTCTTCCGTACAATTGTCATTTGGCACTTCTCTTCGTTCATTTTACGCGCCGGATAACGCTACATGGTGGTAATCAACTGATGGTCCGGCTGATCCGTGCGAATTTTTGGATACCCCGGGTAAAAAATCAGGTCAAGTCCGTAATCTTCTCCTGCAAGGTATGCGTGATCCACAAAAGGAAACTACAGACCCAGCTCATGGGTGACTTGTCCAAGGAGCGGACATCTTTTTCGCGTCCATTTACATATACAGGCATGGATAATGCGGGTCCTTTCGATATTAAGAACAACACTGGACGAGCCTGTCTCGTTACGAAAGGGTATGTGCCAGTGTTTGTGTGTTTCTCTACAAAGGCAATCCATTTGGAATCCACATCCGACCTGACTACCGAGAAATTTTTCGCAGCCTTCTCTCGTTTTGTGTCCCGGAGAGGGTGTCCGCGCCAA
>VNJN01002023.1:0-10154 GCA_008042485.1 Drosophila mayri | reverse complement strand
TCAAAAATCGTCAAAAACGTGATTACGTAATATATGGACAGCCCCTATCTTCCCAAAGCTCTTTGAGAATAGCATTTTGTGTTGGGTCTAAAAAGCAGGGACTGCAAATAAGACTTAGGAGTTCAAAAAAAATTGAAGCACAAAAAAGCCTTTGCGGGGAGTGGGAAAAGGACACATATCCAATTTTTTAACGTTGAATCCGGAAACGCAATAAACTTTTATTTCCAATTTCTATTGTTTAAATTAAAATATAACTCTTATTTAAAATTTTTATAATAATAATTAAGAATAAGAATTATTTTTCAATTTATATTAAAAATTAAATATTAAAATTAATTTGAAATTTTTATTATGAAAATTGAAAATAAAAATTGAATGCGAATATCTTTTGAACCGAATGGACTATTAAGAAACGGTTAACATATTTGTGATTTGTGATGCAGTACCTTTTAAATTATATATCCAATGTCCTTAAAGGAAATAATCCAGGATTCCTCAATAATTCAATTTATTTACGAGGTTTGCATTTATAGAGGGTTGATTAAGAAGTTCTTTTGTATAAAAGTATAATGGTGTTTAATAAACTTGTTTATTTTAATCTTCTACTTTGTATTCTACATAGCCCCCGTTCACTTCGCGTGTGCATGCAGCTTTATTAATTCAATCTTAATCCCTTTATTTTCAATATTTATTTGTGCTGCCAGTGTTTGCTCTGTCCTTTTGCATTTCCTCTTTTCACCTCTCCGGTTTAGCCGTTGTTGCTCTGTCGCGACAGCTAAGGTTTTCTCTCTCGGTGCAGCTACACTCTCCCTCTCATATCCGTTCGCCCCCTATCCTATTGCTACAAGTACAGTATTAAGTCTTCAATAATGTCTTCCGATATCGTCTCCTTTTCAAAAACCTGTAAATAAGGCTGTTTTGTCAAATGATCTTACCATCGACTGCTGGCTGTGCGACAACATTTTGCACGCTAAGTGCATTGGTGTTGCCGGCCGGACAGTTGATGATGTGAGAAAAAACATCGGCTTGCTATACTGTTGCGATGCCTGTCGTGACGTTGAAGGGGAAATGTCATCTTTCATGCCGCGAACCAAGGACAGTTTTAAAGAGTTGTTATCGAGGTTCAAAAAAACTCATAAAATCTTTTTAGCGCTTGATAAACAATTTAATAGACTTACGCTATTAAATGAGTCTCCAAGGCGCAAAAAAACTGCAACTGGAGTGCAGCATTGTGACGGATCCCAACAACCTGCGGCGGCCTCTCAACAGCTGCCGCCTTTGACACAGCCTTCGACCTCAGAATTAACTCCCAGAATTCTGAGGTCAAGCGTTAGGAAAGAGTCGGTACCCGAAGGTGCTGTGGGACTAGACGTTCAACCGCAAATTTCTATTTCGTCTCCTATGGGAGCACAAGTTTTTACCCCTCATAGCCCCGTCAATGTATCCCCCCAGGAATTACCGGCCAATAAGGGCACTCCAGGCACTCAGCCTGTCTCACCAAATGCCCTCATCGCTATCCCACCTACGAAACAGATATTTGTTTCGCGGCTCTCCCCTAGTCAAATATCTGATGATGTCATTGCCTTTTAATACGAGGCAAAGTTAGAGCTGAAAATTTAAAATTAAAGGTGGAAAAATTCAAATTTTCTTAAGCTAGGGATATTTCATCCTTTAAAATAAATGTCCCAAATGAATACTTTGGCACGATATGCTCAACCAAATTATGGGCTGAGTATGTTGCCGTCAAAGAGTATGAAGCAAAGTAAAAGAAACAGCCACTGTGCTCTCGACATCCTCTAACTGTCTAACTGTCCAAAAAAAAACGAAATACCACTCTGTTAATCTCCTATCAGAATGCGAGAGGCTTACGTAGTAAGCTGCCTAAAATGTATTTTGATAGTTTTGCACATTACAACTATTACACAAATTACGTATACCATTGTAAAATGTATAAAGAACTAAAATAAAATTAAAAAAAAAACGATAAATCAGCCTTGAAACAAAATAAATACAAATAACCAAACCAAAATTAAGTATATTTCATAGAATAAAGCCAACAAAATGACCAATAACGGGGTAGATATTCGGCATACTGACATGAGTCAGCAAATGCAGAAGAGCGCCAGTTCGAACTTAATTTTCTGTCCATGTTTAAATGAAAGCTCTCTCCTTTTAGATCTTCATCGTGTAAAGCCAGTTTATCTGCCAGGTCCCGACGGAATACCGGGCTGTGTGCTTAAGTATTGTGCCGATGCCCTGTGCTTGCCCCTTCTTAAAATGTTTACCTTATCCTTAGAAACCTCGCACTTTCCCCTTATTTGGAAGGAATCATTCATTATTCCTCTCCACAAAGAAAGGTAACAAATCGAAGGCCAACAACTATACAGGCATCTCTAAGCTTTCGGCCATTCCTAAACTTTTCGAAAACATTATTACTCCACATTTGCAGCACCTTTGTAGATCGGTAATTTCTCCATGTCAACATGGATTTGTTAAGCGAAGATCAACAACTACAGACTTTTTTGAGCTCACTTCCTTTATTATAAGGGGTTTTCCAGAATAACCTTCAAACGGATGTAATTTATACTGACTTCAGTAAAGCATTCGATTCTGTTAACCATTCCCTTCTCCTCAAAAAACTCGACTTAATGGGCTTTCCAATTGATCTTCTTAGGTGGATCTCTAGTTATCTGACTGACAGGACGCAAAAAGTCCCCTCAGTCCCGCAAGGGAGCCACCTGGGGCCCTTATTGTTTATATTATTTATTAACGATCTGCCCAAAGTTATTACAAATTCTAGAGTACTCATGTACGCTGACGATGTCAAGCTTTGCGTGCAATACAAAGACGTTGCTTACCAGTCCGATTTACAAACAGATCTTGTTAGATTCCAAACCTGGTGTTGCATAAACCTACTAAACTTAAATGGCTCTAAATGTAAGCTAATGACATTCTCTCGTGTCGTTCCCAAGCTTGCAACTTACACACTTAACTGCTGCTCTTTGGAAAGAATTAACTCAGTTGATGACTTGGGTGTCCGTCTGGATCCCAAACTTGACTTTATCGATCATATTTCGTACATGGTAAATAAAGCCAGGGGTATTCTGGGATTTATTAAACGGTGGTCGAAAGAATTCGATGATCCTTATGTTACTAAAACTTTATATATTTCATTAGTTCGCCCTATTCTAGAATATGGATCTTGCGTTTGGAGCCCTCAGTACGGAGTCCATAGTAAACGCATTGAATCGGTTCAAAAGAACTTTTTGCTTTTCGCTTAAACTGGGATGCTGACCAGAGATTACCCTTCAATTATAGTAGACTTCTTCTAATTAACTTACCCTCCTTAGCCAACCGTAGAACTATGCTATGCATTACCTTCATTTATAACCTTGTTAACGGCGACGTGGAAAGTACTGACTTGTTAGGCCAGATCAATTTCCACGTTCCGAGTAGAAATACTAGATCCTACATACCTTTAGTTTTGCGCCATTGTAGAACCTCCTATGAACTGCATGAACCCTTTAGAGTACTGTGTGCAAGTTACAATGATTTGTACTCGGTAATCTCACTTGCTGATTGTCTTCCTATGCTAAAAACTTTAATACTCACCCACTTAAATTGCATCAAGCAAACATTAAGGCAGCTCGCCGGTAGCTTATTTCCTCGTATTCTTTCCTATAGTTTCAATCGCGTCTACTTATACCTAAATGGGACTACAATAACAGGAATAATTACCAAATTACAAGATACTATAGTCGGAGGCCATCACCACAATGGTTAAAAATTGTGAGCATGGCCGATTTAAAACAATATTGAAATCAGGAAACTTCACTACCATAAATGAAGCCGTTACTAAGTACCTACAATGTAGTACTGAAATGACGGGCAACCACAACACAATAATACAGGTAATTATCAAAACAACGGATATTACTACAGCAACGGATATAACCAAAACAATGTTATAATGTTATACAATGTTATACAATGTTATAACTGCAATAATAATTATAATTATAATCAAAATAATAATTATTATAGAAACAGCAAGCGTAATGGAAGCAACCGCGGCGGAAATAGCCGTGGGGGAAACAACAACGATAATAGAAGCAATAACAACAGTGTTAAAAGAGCCCAAACGATATCGGAAAACCACCAAACCCCTTAAATACTCAAAAATATAGTAAAAGAAGTGAGAGCTCACAGAATTAATTTAAGCCAAAACATATTCGTTTCATTTTTCAATGTAGCTACTGGAAAAGAACTTACCTTTCTAATAGACACAGGTGCAGACGTTTCCATTTTAAAAGAAACTTGGGATAACTTTCACAACATCCAAGATGATTACATCACAGACATAAAAGGCATAAGTCAAGAAATAACCAAATTTCAAGGTTTAGTTTCTATGGAGATACAGACAACAAAATACATAATTCCACATGATTTCCAGATCCTTAATTCACATTTCCCAGTTCCATGTGATGGAATATTAGGCATCGACTTTGTGTAGGGGGCGCTTCTGCCGCCAAGATAGTCTGACGGTGGAGGTGATAAACCGAAGAATATTCCACTTCGCAAACGTAGATGGTGAAGAAAGAACGGAGTCGGGGTCGTCGTTGGTATATTTCAAGGGCGTATGTATTTGATTCAGCTTCATACATAGAACTAAGCTTAAGTAAACATAAGGGCCGCGCTCCCGACCGATAAGCTTAGCTTAACAGCACGGGGGCGGGCCCGAGTGGCGGACAGCAACGCACGAGAGCGGGAGCTGCGACGGCCGACCCGACGGCCGACCCTGCATCTTCAGGAAGCAGGGCTGAATGACGCGCGGATACATGTCCGCGCCCAGAACGACGGAAATCGTGGCTGGCAAATAGAAACGCTCGTCAGCCAGGGTGATGCCTCGGAAGTGGGCACGCACCGCATCGCTCAGCTCTCGGCACGGCGTACGAACGCGGAGGTGAGGCTCGATTTTGAACATGACGTCCAGCCGCACGCTCTCGTCGGTTTTGGATCCCACGGTGGCCGAACAGACTTGTTCGTCCCCCATACGAGTAGTGGGCAGACGGAAACACGCCGCTAGCGAAGCATCAATGCAGCTCGAGGGCGTGCACGGGTCAATGAGGGCCCCCGTGTCGAAGATCCGGGTCCCGGTGTCAATCCGCACGAGCGCAGTCGGCAAAATATTGACACTATTCCGCTGCAGCAACGACGACAGGGCTGGCGCAGCGGCCGCATTCCGCGGGGGCCCTTGCCGAGTGGCGGAAGATTGCCTAGTCGCAGCCGGCGTGGGCGGACGAACATAAGGCGGAACCCGATGAGTGGCGGACGAAGGCCGTGGAGCGTCTAAAGTCTGCCGACCAGTGGCGGAAGAATGCCGAGACGTTGCCGATGAGCGCCGGGATGCCGCCGGCCTGGGAGCGGCTCGTGAGTGCCGGAAAATGGTGGACAACGGCCGTGACCGGTGCTCCTCCTGACGCGGTTGGCGCCAAGTCCGCGGCTCCTCCACGATGTGCAGCAATGAGTGGTGATCCTGACCACACGTCTTGCAGCAGTCCCCTCGCCGACACGCTCCGTCAGAGTGCTCGTGGGCCAAGCAACTGGAGCAATATCGGTTGACGAGATCCGCCCGGAGCCGCTTCTCGGCGCTTAAACGCAGAAAGCGCCGGCACTTCTTCAGTGGGTTGATCCCATTGCAGACTCGGCATCGGTAGGACTGTGTACCTCGAGTACATTTGCTCTTCAGTGACTGGGCGTTGTGTGGACGTGGCGTCATCGTGCTGAATACGACTGGCGGAAATATGACGGAGAAACAAAACAACGTTATTAGTAATGGTGTAATACTACGACTAGGAACTACGGTCAGAGCTACTATACGGCACAGTGGACAGGAACATTGGAGCGGAAGAACGCATTGTTATTGTGGGCAGGTGGACTCTTCCATTGGAAGACCTTAGCCGCGGGCCGCTTGATGAGGCCGCGCGCGGTTCGGATGTCGACCACGCGGACATGGCCATCGGATCCTGGAAACACCGCGCCAATCCTGCTTAATTGCCATTCATTGGACGGAAGGTTGTCCTCCTTGATGACCACCATATCCCCAACGCGAAGATCTCTTGTAGGGGCTCGCCACTTATTCCGCTTATGGAGCTCCTTAAGGTACTCTTCCTTCCATCGCAGCCAAAATTGCTGGTGAAGAGCCTTTAGGTGTTGCCAGCGGTTAATCATGGACGTGGTATTCCCCTTTATCTCGGGTTCAACCGTGGAAAGAAGTGTCCCTCCCACAAGAAAGTGCCCGGGTGTAAGCGCCAACAGATCACCGGGGTCTTCGGACATTGGCGCGAGCGGCCGCGAATTAAGGCACGCCTCGATCTTCGCCAGGAGAGTAGAAAGCTCCTCAAACGTGTATTTCCGCGTGGCGGTGGACTTGTAAGACAAGGTCTTTAAGCTCTTGATGCCTGCCTCCCACAGGCCCCCCATGTGCGGGGCTCCCGGCGAAATGAAATGCCAGAGCAGCTGCTGGTGGTTATAGGCACCCGTCACCGCCCCTTTTAGGCTCTGGAGAAAATCGCGGGATAGCATGGCAGATGCCCCCACAAAGGTCTTCCCGTTGTCCGATTGCACTTGACGGGGGCACCCTCTCCTGGACACAAACCGAGCGAAAGCCGCCCGAAACTTCTCGTTCGTAAGGTCCGATGTAGGCTCTAAATGGATGGCCTTCGTCCCCTTCATACCCCTTCGTGATGAGACAGGCTCGTCCCGTATAGTTTTTAATTTCGAATCCACACCAGTATGCGTGAACGGGCGCGAGAAGGACTTGCGTTCCTTCGGTAGCTCCCCCATGAGTTGCGTCTGCAACTTCCTCTTGTGGATGACGCATACCTTGCATGAATAGATGACGGACTTCACCAAGTTCCTCACCCTTGGAACCCAGAATTTGGCCCGGATTAGGCGGATCATCAGCTGATTGCCACCGTGCAGCGTGATGCGATGCGTAAACTGGACGAGAAGTCGGAACATATGGCAGTCGTATGGAAGGATTATAGGATGCTGTTCTTCATATTGGAAAAGTTCAGCATCCGTAACCCGGCCGCATGCTCTCATAAGGCCTTGCGAATCAATGAATGGGTTCAGATTTTGAATCGGACTGGATGCCGGAACTGCCCGCTTTTGGCTTAAGCAGCCCATCTCAGAGACGAAGTGTCTGCTCTGAGTGACGGAAACAAGGATGCGTTCGGCCGACGTAATATAATAACAATATTATAACAAATATAAAATAAAAAACATACGTTCAGGTCCTGGAAAAGCAAAACCTTTCGTCAAGGAAGTGTAAAATAAAACCAAGAAATAAGAAAAGAAAATAAAGGTAGAAATAAAAGGAAAGCGGAATAACAAACGGAGGCAGATAAAAAAACGACGGCGCCGCTGACACGTTTGCTGCCACAGAGCACTTCTCCTGCTGCGGGAAGACGCTTGCCAGTGAAAACCGAGGATCTACCTTGCACTACTGGTTACCATGGAGACCCGGGAGCCACCCTACTGGATCGAATGACCAAATTTTGCCTCTCATTTGACGGAACGACGGATCCGCTGTGTTTCATAGAGCACCTCGAGGATCGAGCAAATACCTGCCGGATTGACCGGAAGTATCTGGCTCCGGAATTGGTATTGACTGGCCGCGCCGAGAGCTGGTACGGAACCAGTGGTCTACGGGAAGTCACCTGGACGGAAGTTCGCCGGGAATTTTTGGATTTTCTCCTGCCGCCGCGCTACTATCAGCGGCTGGCCGGGAGTTGACGAGGGCGCTAGCGGCCATCATCCACTGCGGGAATCGCAGTGCGTCGACCATCCTACTGGTCATGACGGACGTTTAAGACAATATACTACTAGGAATGGATTTTCTGTGCGGGATCGGAGCCACCATCCAGTGTCCATTAGTCCATTGGCGAGTTATGCCGTTTGGTCTTCACTCGGCCCCAGCAACGTTCCAGAGAGCATTGGACACGGTCATCCATCCAGACATAGAACCACATGCGTTCGCTTACCTGGATGACATCATCGTCATCGGGTCGACATAGGAGGAGTACGTGGCAAACCTTCGAGAAGTGTTTCGCCGACTACGCCGAGCCAACTTGTGGCTGGATAAGGGTAAATGCCATTTCTTTCAACGGCATATTGCATACTTGTGACTCGTGATCAGCAAGGAAGGAATCTATACGGACCCCGACAAGGTAGCCGCGATTCGCGAGTTACAGCCGCCGACTTGCCTGAAGGAACTTTGAGATGCCTGGCATTGCATCCTGGTATGGTCGATTTGTTCCCAACTTCGCCGATGTTATGGAGCCGATGACTTCGCTGCTGAAGAAGGGCCAAAAGTGGGATTGGACATCGAGGCAGGATCAGGCATTCCAGGAGTTAAAAACTCGATTAACAGAGGCACCGGTTTTAGTCTGCCCGGACTTTGGGTAGAAAGAGATCCCAAAATTTAGTGGCCGACGCCCTCTCACGCCAACCGCTGCCAATAGTGCAGCAAGCACAAGTGCAAGGAACCAACTACAAATGGCTCATGAGGAAGCTGGACAAAGTTCGGACCGAACCAGCCAAGTTCCCGGATTACAGGGAGGAAAGCGGACATCTTTATCGCCGCATCGGACCACGGCCACCGGAGGAGGAGTACACACCATGGAAGCTGTGTGTAGGAGTGGAGATATAAAGTCAGCACGGAGAAACCGGCGGGACGAATATTCACACGCCAAGTAGAGGAGCCATTCCACGTTCTGTGTGCAGATTTCGTTGGCCGCTACCACGCTCAAAGCAAGGGAACACGATGCTTTTGTTCTTCCTAAATTCCTTTAGCAAATGGGTGGAACTCATTTCGCTATGCAAGGCCACGGGAGCTCATTTCGGGAACGGATCCTGAGTCGTTTCAGAGTGCCTTGAACGTTTGTCTGCGACAACGGCACATAGTTCACAGGTCGATCGATCCGAAATTTCTGCAAGTTTCTGGGAATGGAATTGCAGCACACGGCGCTGTACACGATTAAAACAATGATCTCTCAATATCTGGATGGGAACGCACAAAACGAGTGGGATAGACTGCTCCCGGAGATATCGCTGGCAATCAACAGCAGTATTTCCGACACAACGGGATTCAGCCCAGCCTCTCTGGTACAAGGAAGAGAACCTCGGCTGCCTCACGCTCTCTACGATGAAGTTACACCGGGACACGGAACCCCCGAGGTAACCCCAACGGAACGCATTAGACAGCTGCGCAACATCTTCAAGGTCGCTAGGAACAACGCCGACCGAGCATCGGCCGATCAGCGACGGCATCACAATCTCCGCCGACGGGAATGGAAGCCGCCGGTGGGATCTATAGTGCTTGTACGATGCCACGCTTTGTCGAACGCCACCGAAGGGTTCGCGACAAAATTGACAGCAAAATACGAGGGACCATTTAGAGTAGCCAAGTTTCCCTCCCCAAACATTGTGCAGCTGCACATACCGGGCAGTCGTCGACGGTGGACAGCCAGCCTGAACTAGCTGAAACCTTATCGCGGCGAGGAATCGGACATAGAGGATCCTGCCGAAGACGAGAACGAGGAGCCCGCCCCGACCATTGGAAACAGTTCCACACTCGGAGGGCCAGTCTAGACGGTACCGCCGTCTGATACTCTGATATAATGATCAAAGTTCACGGAGTCACTTGATGACGGGCGCGCCCGTCCAACACGTCCAATACCACGCCGAAAATTTTTACCATATCCTTAAAAATTCTCTTACTCCCAATTATTTGTTATTCCTCTTCACAAAAAAGCTAACAAATCGAAGGGCACAAACTAATTATAATCTCTATCTATCTATCCTGACTTATTCCCTGTATGTATATAGGAAGTATATAGGAATTTTACTTCAACATGGATATTTCCGCACCTGTGTTTGGGAGTTTCCCGAATTTGTTTGGGCTACCCAAACGTTGATGTTTTGATTATTTTTATTATTGCCATTGTTGTTTCCCCCGCGGTTGTTTCCGCTGCCGTTGTTTTCACCACCGTTGTTTCCTCTAATATAATTGTTGTTTTGATTATTATGATTTCGGTTGTAAACGTTATTTTGGATATAGCTATTATTTTGGTAATATCAGTTATTGT
>VNJN01002021.1:0-188420 GCA_008042485.1 Drosophila mayri | reverse complement strand
TAATTTGAATCGGAAAGCTGTTCTATGTTAGTTTTTAAAGGGCTAACAAATCTGCATACTTACCTTTTCAATAAACAAACGATTTAATTTTTTTGAATTTTTATAAAATGAGTAAAAATTTGAACCATTTTTTTGGATCATTTTTGGGGAATTTCAATGTTTTTCAATTATTATAACTTGGTCTACACAGCATTAATTTCGAATCGGAAAGCTGTTCTATGTTAGTTTTTAAAGGGCTAACAAATCTGCATACTTACCTTTTCAATAAACAAACGATTTAATTTTTTTGAATTTTTATAAAATTTATAAAAATTTGAACCATTTTTTTGGCTCAGTTTTGGGGAATTTCAATGTTTTTTAATTATCATGACTTGGTTTACTCAGTATTATTTTGAATCGGGAAGCTGTTCTATGCTAGTTTTTAAAGGTGACGCAAGCTCAAACTTTGCAGTCAATTTACATTTTACTTAGATCTGCTCCATCTTCGTTAGGGGCGCCCCCGACGACATTTTGCTGAAACGTATCCAATTAAGCAGTACACATTTTTCAGCAATCTGGCAGCTCCGAACTATCTGTCAATAACATAACATATGTTAAAGTTCTGTTAATGTTATGTAAAAGCTACTGAATCTATGTTATACGTATACATATGTCATGTATGTAAAAAATTTGTAGCTATGTAAAAGATGCCCAGCAGAATATATTTTAATTTATTAATTTGAGTATGTTTATCCATTCTAGACAAAAAACTGGAGGAAAGGGAGAAAATAATGAAAATAATAATGCTGATTAATAATATATGTGATTTATAGGGTCGCAAATGCCCCATTCGCTATCTATAAGCCCCCAAAGAAGCCCAAGCTACCTTTTAATTTAAGATAAAAAAATAAATAAATTTACAAAAACCATAACTTAGCCAAAACTGCCTTAAATTCAGTTCGGAAACTTTTGATATGCTAGTTTTTAATAGCTTAAACAATTTGTTATAAAAACTTTGCTTTATTTCGTATATTGGTAAAAGATTTGCGATATTGGAATAAGATTTACGATATTGGTACACAATTTACGATATTGGTACAAGATCTACGATATTCAAATACGATTTACGATATTCAAATACGATATTGGTACAAGATTTACGATATTGGTACAAGATTTACGATATTCAAATACGATTTACGATATTCAAATACGATATTGGTACCAGATTTACGATATTGGTACAAGATTTACGATATTCAAATACGATATTCAAATACGATTTACGATATTCAAATACGATATTCAAATACGATTTACGATATTCAAATACGATTTACGATATTCACGATGGATGAGCATCACTGATGCACATCGTAAAAATCAAGCAAAGTCATCATTTTGGGATCTCAGATACCAGGCGAACAGAAGGCAGTAGCAAGCGACTGAAAACTGTTATAAACTGTTATAAAAATTGGCTATGTTTTTATAACAATTTATAACAGTTTCCAGTCGCTTGCTACTGCCTTCTGTTCGCCTGGTATCTGAGATCCCAAAATGATGATTTTGCTTGATTTTTACGATGTGCATCAGTGATGCTCATCCATCGTGAATATCGTAAATCGTATTTGAATATCGTAAATCGTATTTGAATATCGTAAATCGTATTTGAATATCGTAAATCGTATTTGAATATCGTAAATCGTATTTGAATATCGTAAATTTTATTTGAATATCGTATTTGAATATCGTAAATCTTGTACCAATATCGTAAATCTGGTACCAATATCGTATTTGAATATCGTAAATCGTATTTGAATATCGTAAATCTTGTACCAATATCGTAAATCTTGTACCAATATCGTATTTGAATATCGTATATCGTATTTGAATATCGTAGATCTTGTACCAATATCGTAAATTGTGTACTAATATCGTAAATCTTATATTATTATCGTAAATCTTATTCCAATATCGCAAATCTTTTACCAATATACGAAATAAAGCAAAGTTTTTATAACAAATTGGTTAAGCTATTAAAAACTAGCATATCAAAGGTTTCCGAACTGAATTTAAGGCATTTTTGGCTAAGTTATGGTTTTTGTAAATTTATTTATTTTTTTATCTTAAATTAAAAGGTAGCTTGGGCTTCTTTGGGGGCTTATAGATAGCGAATGGGGCATTTGCGACCCTATAAATCACATATATTATTGATCAGCATTAATATTTTCATTATTTTCTCCCTTTCCTCCAGTTATTTGTCTAGAATGGATAAACATACTCAAATTAATAAATTAAAATATATTCTGCTGGGCATCTTTTACATAGCTACAAATTTTTTACATACATGACATATGTATACGTATAACATAGATTCAGTAGCTTTTACATAACATTAACAGAACTTTAACATATGTTATGTTATTGACAGATAGTTCGGAGCTGCCAGATTGCTGAAAAATGTGTACGTTTCAGCAAAATGTCGTCGGGGGGCGCTCCTAACGAAGATAGAGCAGATCTAAGTAAAATGTAAATTGAGTGCAAAGTTTGAGCTTGCCTCACATGCCGGCGGCGGTGGCGTTCTGGTGCTCCAACTCAAACTCTTTTCCGTGTCCATAGGTTGCGGATTGCTTTTGAGAGAGAAAATTAACATTGAGGAAATAAAATTACAAATTGCACAGCTCTCCCAAAGAAAAAAATTAAGAACTCGCCGTGGTTTCTTTTGTTATTTATATTATTTGCTTGTGGCTTCTTTTTATTTTACATATTATTAATTACACATTATTTCATATTGTTTTTATTAATATTTGCATTATTTTCTCCCTTTCCTCCAGTTTTTTTTTCTAGAACATGGCTAAACATACTCAAATTAATAAATTAAAATATATTCTGCTAGGCATCTTTTACATAGCTACATGTTTTTTACATACATGACATATGTATGCATAACAGAGATTCAGTAGCTTTTACATAACATTAACAGAACTTTAACATATGTTATGTTATTGATAGATAGTTCGGAGCTGCCAGATTGCTGGAAAATGTGTACTGCTTAATTGGATACGTTTCAGCAAAATGTCGTCGGGGGCGCCTCTAACGAAGATAGAGCAGATCTAAGTAAAATGTAAATTGAGTGCAAAGTTTGAGCTTGCGTCACTTGCCGGCGGCGGCGGCGTTCTGGTGCTCCAATTCAAACTCCTTTTCGTGTCCATAGGTTGCGGATTGCTTTTAAAAGAGAAAATTAACATTGAGGAAATAAAAATACAAATTGCACAGCTCTCCCAAAGAAAAAAATTAAGAACTCGTAGTGGGTTCTTTTATAATTTATTTTATTTGCCTGTGGCTTCTTTTTCTCTTATATATTATTAATTACACATTATTACATATTGTTTTTATTAATATAAACATTAATATAATATATTATATTATATTATTAATATAAAAATTAATATAATCAAACGATTTAATTTTTTTGAATTTTTATAAAATGTATAAAAATTTGAACCATTTTTTTGGCTCATTTTTTGGGAATTTCAATGTTTTTTAATTATCATAACTTGGCCTACACAGCATTAATTTCGAATCGGAAAGATGTTATATGCTAGTTTTTAAAGGGCTAACAAATCTGCATACTTACTTTTTCAATAAACAACCGATTTAATTTTTTTTTAATTTTTATAAAATTTATAAAAATTTGAACCATTTTTTTGGCTTATTTTTTGGGAATTTCAATGTTTTTTAATTATCATAACTTAGCCTACACAGCATTAATTTCGAATCGGAAAGCTGTTATATGCTAGTTTTTTAAGGGCTAACAAATCTGCATACTTACTTTTTCAATAAACAAACGATTTAATTTTTTTGAATTTTTATAAAATTTATAAAAATTTGAACCATTTTTTTGGCTCATTTTTTGGGAATTTCAATATTTTTCAATTATCATAACTTGGCCTACACAGCAATAATTTCAAATCGGAAAGCTGTTTTCATTTTTTCAAAATTGTAAAGGGTGGGCATTTTTTTACATCAATTTAGTTACCAATTTAAGAAAAAAAAATTGAAAAAAGTTAATTTTCTCTGGTAAACAGGAGCAAATCTTTAGGGCTCCATATTCCTTTAAGTGTACATTTTTTAAAAATTCTAAAAGGTGGGCAAACGAAGTTATTGCGGTTTCCAAAAACAAATTTGAAAAAGTCAACTTTTTATTTAAAAAAAAATAATGTAAATTTACATCACTTGATATTTTTGAAACCGGAAGTGGAAAACTAAAAGGTGGACAAACATGGGCCAACGATGTACAATCGATTCCAACCTTCAAATTTAAAAAAAAAAAAAAAATGCGAACCCAGCTACTTTAAGCTTTATATATTGAATTATAAGCAACAAACATTGTTCAATGGAAAGGCATTATTGTTGTCTTAAATTTAGTTTTTTGTTGCCTAGCCTCTTTGTTATTTATTATTATTATTTTTTGTTTTGTGTGTTTTCTTTCTTTCTGTTATTGTTATTTAAAAATTAGCCTTGCCCACAGGGTTCACCATAACAAATAACAGATTAAATAACTAAATTAAACTTGAATTAGAAATCAAACATTTTTCAAGGCCTATCAAAAAACAAATGATAGAAATAAAAATCCTAGAAAATTGGCCATCATAGCGAAAGATTGTAAAATGATTTTATTATTATATAATCAAAATATTGTTGTGATTAATTCCTTGTGTTTTTAAATAAATAAATATAAATATAGTATAAAATAATAAATATAAAAATATTTATAAAGTATTTATAAAGTTTTGTTATAATAATATTTTGAACATAATGAAATATTACTTCATTGCTCTTGGTCATTCTTTGCTTTCAAGCTGATTTTGCTGAGTTCACACGCGCCTTAATTAAATCTCCTGTTAACATATTTAACATTTTTTTTTGCCGCTTTTTTCTTTATTTTCTAACATCATTTTTCTTCCGGACTCTCTTGTGCGTGAGCGTAGCTTTTAAAGTTTTATTTTTTTCTTGTCTTTGGCGAGATTCTTTTCACTTTTTCCCCTTTGAGAGTGTGAAGTTACAACAATGGCACCACCTGCAGCACACAGGTGTGAGTGACAGCTCCCAGGGAGCAGAAGCAGCTGAAGCTGAAGCACAGGTGGCGGGGGCACAGGTGGAAAGGTGTGGATCCGACAGAGGCAAATGCATTGTTCGATTTAACTTTCACTGATTGCCCGTTGACAATGCCGATGTGTTGGCTGTATACACCTTGGATGTGAGCATATATCTCAGGAGATACTCTCTCACACACATGGGCATATCTGGGATCCAAATATATATCTCTCTCTTGGCATACAAATGATTAGCAAGTACTGCAAAAAATTCCATTTACTTTCTATATGGAAATCTATTTGGTGCACACACTTGGAGCAATTTCTTTTTCATTTTAAAAAAATATGACAGAAAATTCAAATAAAAATCTTAAGAGCTTAGAAAGTTTACACCCAGATAGAGGAAGATATACTTATACATGTATATATACATTCTGTTGGGGCGACAACTAATTTGTGAAATTATTTTTTATAGCGTGCGGAAGTTTTTTTGGCGGCCTCAATTCCAGCTCGTTTTCTTCTTGTTGTTTTTGATAATTAAATGATTGTATTTGTCTTCTGTTAGTTGTTGGCTGTTTGTTTTTGGTTTTCAGTTTTTTTTTTAATTTTGTTAAGCGTAGGGCCAAGGCAGTGAGTGAATGGAAACGAGATAAACAGCGGGAATGAGGCTTTATAGGTTTTTTTTGGTTTTGCTTTTTTTATAGATTTATTGAAATATATTTGCATTTCAAATGCAAATATTGGGAGAAATATAAAAAGCAGATAATAGGCAGAAACAAGAAGAGAAGCCAGGATTGGAAGATCGAAATATGTGCACTGTGTCCTGTTGGAAATATTAATAATACAAAAATTACATATATTTTTTATCAAGAATATAAGATAAAAAATAGTATATTTTTAGAACTATTTTGGATAATTCTTATAGGTAAAAGAGGAGACTCTTGCTGCAGTATTTATTTTTGGTTTAATTATATTTTAATTGCCAATTTATGGTGTGAATAATATAATAAATTATTAAATTATTATTGTCATTAATTTTATAATTATTTCTATTATAAACTTTATTTTATTTAAAGCCTAGAACCAGCTCTTACCATTCCTCGTATAAATAAGATTTCCTCCATTTAAATTTTCATTAGGAAAAACTCTTGGAGCTTGACCCCCTTCCCCGCCAGCAGCTGATAAGACTTTTGAATTTTCTGCCTTATTTTTTTTAAGGGCTCTGTTTCAGTGTCTGTTTCAGTTTTAGTTTCTGTTTCTGTTTGCTTTCATAACGAATCTAATTTATTGAAGGTGAACGGAAATGTGCGCTAATTTCTCAATGATTAATGTGTCTGCCAGTGCGCCGCCGCGGCGCTGTGCAGGCCAAAATGTGATTTACTTTAATTAATTAAATGCCAGCAAATGCCGAACAGCATTGAGCCCGTGAGTCGTGGCGATTTCAAGTTTCTTGACCTTCACGGCGCGGGTTTCTTCGCCAAACATTACACACACACAGCGCAGTGGCAGAGGCAACGGCAGCCATAGCTCATTCATATCTCACGACTTTCGCGACAATTTTCACCTATAACTCATCCAAATGATAACGAAAAAGAAAACCCCTCAACCAGTTTGTGAGGCATTGACAGCTTTTAACTGAAACAAGACAGAAAGATGGCCGGAATGGTTATCCATTTCAATGATCTGGTGCAACATTAATATTATGTTAGGAAACCTCTTAATTTTATTAATATTCAAGTTTGTTTAAAGATATTTATTTAAAAAAAAATACATTCAAAAATCCGCCACCCATGGCGTTGAACTCCTTTCCACTAACAACAACTGCAAACCAGTCGCCCCCCTTTTCACTTTTATTTATGCCTCGCGCCGACAATCGATTGTTAATTTGCATTTAATTTATTTTGGAGTCCCCGGCAAGGAGCCAAAAGGTATTGGCCATAAAAATGCTCGCAGGCAGGAGGACAGGTACGTGCTCAGGTGCATCTCATAAATTGTCCATTGCTACCGTTGCCGCTGGCCAAGCCAAGCCTTAGACTCTCTCTCTCTTCACCGAGCGTTTTCGTCACTATAAAAAAAGAAGAATTTTTAACAATTTTGTAATGTTAAAAAAAGTATAATAAAGGCTTTTGGCTAGAGCTTTTTTTTTATATTCCAGAGATACAAATATCTAAGCTGATTTTGCTTAAAACATAAAACTGACATCAGAAGAACGCATTTGCTTATGTGCTTTCAACAGTTTTAATTTTTATTTTGTGAAATTTAGTCTTCAAATGAAATTTAAGGGTCATTATTTTTTTTCAGTGTTTTCAACTTCGTTGGCGTTGCTTTAAGCCGCACCAAATCGATTTGAACTGCGATTTTTTCAGCATTTCTGCCTAGTTTGGACGGTGTCTTGCTCTCTGGTTAAGAGAAAGGCGATGCTGATCAGTCAGACACGGCAGCAACAACAACAACAACAAAACCAACTAAATCAACACCAACAACAACTACACGAACTCCAACAACAATACACACACACATGAGTAATTCACTTTCTAATGATGAACGGCTCAAAGCCAATAAAAAATAAAAAAAATCCCAAAAAATATATAATATATGGGCAGGCCACAAAAATCCGTTTTTCATTTGCAATAATTTTTGGTTTTCGATGCCCCAGCGGCGTCTACCAAAAACCAGCAGCAACAAAACAAAAAAAAAAAAAAATAAACCGCAAAACAAATGCCTTCTGTCATAAGCCTGTTAAATTAATTTGCCAATTCGAAATCCAGAAATTGAATATTATGAACAATTGTGCCATTAATTATATTTATTTATGTGCCATATAAAAATAAATGATTTTTTATAGGAAAAACCTTGCCCCGAAAAGGGGGGACAGCCCACTCATATAGCAACCGATTTTTAGTCAATAATTTAGGGAACCCCTCGGGCCAGATTTTTGGTGGCATTAAACGATCCAAAAGGTACACGTTTTTCTGTTAATTTCCAGGGTTTCAAACTCGTTTTGCTTGGCAAAATGAAAATGAAAACGACGCTGGGCGAAAATCCCATCATAAGACATTCCCATCCTGTCCTGTCCGTCGGGGGTCAACTGGTTCGCCCTAGCTGTCGAGCGACTGACCGCCAAACTGGGTACTACTATATCATAAAAAAAAATACATAAAATACAGGAAAAAAAAGAGCAGAAAATACAAAAGACAATGCGAAATAATAATCGTAATAACGATACAAGTCCAGTAACGAGACAGAGATTAATGTCGCATGACAATCATGACGGAAATCTGAACCCAAAAACTGGACGTCGGCGGGGCGCACTTTTTGTTTATTTTTCGGGAAAGTGAAAAGTCGTGGTTGTCGCCGGCCAGTCGCAAAAATTGACAACACTTTCAATTGTCGCAACAACAACAATCTCAGCTATTTAATGAAAACAAAAGTGAAACACACCCAAAAAAATACACACAGAAAACGTAAATAAAAACACAAGACAGACACTGACGCCTTCGTTAGGTTTTTGTTATTATTATTATTATTTTTTTTTTTGGTTTGGGACTGAGAAACCGAAACTGAAAGTGGCCGGCATTAAAGCTTAATTAAGGCACAAGGTTCACAGCGTTAACTGGACTTGCCTGTGTTTTACTTTGAAGATTTTTAACAAACACCAAAGTGGACATTAAGAGTAGCACAAATACTATATAATATATATATCCAAAGAACGGAAGAGTTGAAGAATTCATTTTCATTTAAATTTTTGCTGAGATACTTTTGAGTATTAAATCTGAGATACTTTTTTACTATATTTATATTTTTAGAAAATCGAGCAGCATTCTTAAAACTATATCCCTTTGAATTTAAACTAAAAAAATTGTATTTAAGCTTTAAAAAATGTAATCTACAAGCTCTTTTAGTATATATTTTTATTTGCTTTTTGTTTATTCTAAGATAATTGTTGTTAAATAAAGCTTAAGTTTTTCTTATATATATTTTCATTTAAATTGATTCCGAAAATATTCTTTAATATATATCCATAATAATTTAAACTGAAAATCATTTGTTTATTTGAAAATTCTTCTTCATCTTCTGCAGATAAACCTACAGACTCTTATAATACATTAAGGTCTTCAATTATGAAAATACCCATAGTTAAAATCATTTATTTATAATTATAGCTAATTTAAATAACTATATTTAGATGAGACTTGCTGTAATTAACATAGTTTCCTTTAAATTGTAAATGCATTATTTTCTTTTCCTTACCCCAAAGACATACTTTACTTTGTACGATTTTCCACTGCCTTTCCTTGGCTCAAGGCACTACTTTCGGTCACATCTCGGTTTCTCCATGCTCATACATATGATGCATACATATGTACAAAACAATCATAATTTTCCCACAATAGTTTACCGACTGAGCTTGCTCCACTTCACTTCAGCAGATGCCAGAATAAATCCCACAATCCAAATGCAACTGGGTGGCCATTTGTACTCCGCCAGTCAGAAGTATCATTAGGCAAGCCCAAAGACGACCTTCAGGTCAGGTTAATGATATATGTATATATATAATGACTACCCGGCTATGTGCTCAGCTAATTTCTAGAAGAGAATTAGTACTCTTCCACGTTTAATAACTGATGTGCGACTATGACAATTTTCCATAGATACAGTTAATTTAAAAATAATGGAAATGGTATGACCTCTGTTGGAGACTTGGCCTCAGATGTGCAGGGCATTTTGCAGATTCACCAGAATGGGGCTCAGGAATATGACCGAGGTGATGGCATAGGATATGGGCACCACTTCCCACAATCCCCTCAGGCGTTTGCCCATATATTTGGGTATGTAGGGGGATGAGTGTATCAGGAAGGCGGCCAGGAGCATCACCATGGCAACGCTGACAAATCTCCGCTGGATCGTCGTATTATCGTCCCAATTGTGCTCGGTGATATAGACGAAGAGGCCGCCCACGACGAGCAGCAGGAGCATGAAGTAGCAGCTCAGCGAGGTGAAGAGCGGTATCTCTGGCAGGAAATTGTCCTCGGCCATCTCCTGGATACAGGCTTCCATTTTGGTCCGCTCCAAGTTTTTGTATTTTGTAAATTTACAACCAAAGACAATTTTTTTCTATTCAAAGTATATTCTATTCAAAAAACTGACCCCCGATGCGATCGATTTGTACTACAAACTACTACAACAATTCCCTGGCCTGGCCCGATCTGAGCATATAGCTTTGACATATTGTCGATGGCCATTCGAATGGTTTATCAATGACCCACTCACGGGCTAGGTTTAGTTTTGTATTTTTTTTGTGTTTATAAGTATCTTTTTTCCCTTGGATTTGATTTTGCATTCGGCATGCTCTATATAAAAGCCACCGCAAAAGCCATTAATAATTGTCATGTTTTCAAATTTTGGCAGCGTTTTCCATGCCGCAATTTCCTACTTCCGCCATTCGAAGTCTATGGAAAATTTGTTCAAAATATAAAAATCAAATATATACACAAGCCAAGAGCGTTGTGATTCATGCAGTTGAGATATTTAATAAACGTGATTAGTGTTTTTTAGTGGCGTTTTCATTGTTGTTTTTTGTTTCTTTTTGTTATTATTTATTTTTCATAACAAGTGCCGACTAATTGTGAGTGGCTAACAAATAGACACACGGCGCACAACAAATAGGAAACTGATATCGAAAGCAAACAAAAAGCAACTTTAATTTATTGAGGAATTTTTGGTGCATTTTTCCGGTATTTATTTTGTTATAAATTAACTGTGTTTAATTTAGTATAGCTCTTCTTCTGGGTTATTTATGTATAGTAAATTGTAATTAAAATTAATCAATTGAGTAGGAATTCTTAAGTTTTATTTATTCAATGCAAAGTCTGGCCATCTTTAGAAACTAAACTATTTGTAATTTAATATTATATCTGTATTGCTTAGCTTTAAATTATTTTCCTCTGATCAATTTTGGTTTTAAATAGTAATAGTAATAATAATAGTAATAGTAATAAAACCAGTTGTCGGTGTCTCTTGCATTTACACATTGCCTTGGCCCAGAGAATAATTCCCAGAAAGAAAAAAAAAAACAAAAACAAATACAATGTTTATGGATAACGACAAAATAAACTTGGAAACATTAAAATCATTTCCCGTCTCGAATGCATTTCCAAGGCGAAACCTTTCAATGCCTTCCGAAGGGTGCACCGTCGAATATTATTATTATTTTGTATATTTATTTTGTTTTTGTCACGAAGGTCGAACTCGTTGAGATTTAAGTACAATCATCTCTGGAGGAAAGGCAGATCTACGAAAATGTAATGTAAAAAAGAAGACAAATGGAAACAAGCCCGATAAATAAGTGGAATAAGTGGCGAAATATGCGCGTGGGGCCCTAGACAGTGAGGTGAAGTGAAGCCTTTCCAACAGCTATAAAAGATATAAATGTCTAGACATTACAACTGATCATCTTTTGTATATATGTATATGTACATCTTTTTTTAGCTCTTGACAAATTACCCAACGCACCAGGCAATTAAGCATTTCAGCAAGAGGATTTGTCTTGAAGTAATGAGAAATATTGCCAAATTCCCCCCTCCAACTAGGCATTTTTTATTTACTTTCAAAATTGCATTTTAGCCACAGTTGTTGCAGAGTTGAAATATGATTAAACAAAGCTAAAAACTACAAGTAATTAAGGGGGTGTCTTATTTGTATTTTATTCAAGCCAAAACATGGCTATTAAATTGGGAAATAAACTTTAAGGTAAGGCTTTAAAATTCCTCTTAAATTTGATATAATTATTTAAAATTTTTTGGAAAGTTGCCCCCGAAGAACTCTGCTTTCCCATGAGATCTATTCGGAGATTCAATCTTCACCCTAAAATTAATTTGAAATCTTCGTGAGTGAATAGGAAAAATGCCTGATTAGGGTGCGTGATTATTTCTCAATTAAATGCTGCTGGGCTTCGGATTTTGGAGCTGATAATCACGGATCATCGTGGATCATCAGGAAGCGAAAAGCAAAAGTGTGACATAATAGCTAAAGCGTTGGACGGACACGCACTGGGGGACTCTGGGAGTGGCTTTCGGGGCGGGGGGAGCCCGTTTTTCTTCAAGGCGGCAATCGAGGCAAATGTGTCTGCGGTTGAATGCAGCGTCTAATGTCAGACAATTATGGCATTACACACGAGAGGGTGGGCGAGAGGGTATCTGGTGGACATGGATACCTGCCACTCGGCTATCGATTACCAGCACTTCCCCTTTTGTTGTATTTTTTTTACTGCCCTTTCCAGAGGTTGTTTCGCTGCACGAAATAAGGAAGCGTTTCTGGTAGCCATCAAAATGTTTGCCAACCTGTCCGCACTTCTGTGTCTTTCCTTTTTATTTGCATATCAAGTCAGGAGCAACCAAAAAGTATTAGTCAAATATTACATTTAATATAAAACATAAAACATATCAAAACTAGAAAATATAAAATGATGAATTATTGATATTATTGCAAAATATATATCAAAATTTTTATTATTAAATTGTAGATTATCTATAAATATTTTTACTAAATTTAGGCTTTCTTTTTGATATAATTGATATATATATATATATTGGTATTTTTTTGCAATATCCCTAGTTAGGATCTGCTGTGGCTATTTAATATACATTTTACCAAAATTTACAGGTTACTCTCCTTATTTTGTTCCTTTTTTTCTATTTTTTTAAATTGTTTTTAGAGTATTTTTAGCGTCGTTTTAAGGTTGGTTGCATTTTTGCCATAACTTCATAAAGTGCATAGCAGCTGATATGATATGCAACGGA
Source organism: Drosophila mayri (assembly GCA_008042485.1). NCBI lineage: Eukaryota > Metazoa > Arthropoda > Insecta > Diptera > Drosophilidae > Drosophila > Drosophila mayri. Next base: position 175,546 of record VNJN01002021.1, on the reverse strand, counting down.
GCGCGGCGGCAAAACCTTAATTGCAATCCCAACAAGTCAAGCAAATCTAAACCGAACCGATCCCAGGTCCCAGTCATCACTTCACTACACACTCGAGTCACCGAGTATCCGAGTATCCGAGAGTCGAGTCTCCATGGATCCACTCAGTCAGTCAGTCAGTCAATCGACTTGCCGGGTTCGGGTTCCAGCGAGCTCATGGCTATCGCATGGCTCCATTCAGGCGTTTCCCATTTGGGCGTACAACCCTCAGTGGTGGCACAAATGCTGAACAAGAAAAAACAATATATGTAGATATATAAAACGGAGGCAAAAAGAGGTGTCGAGCGACCCATTGTCTTTTGTGGGTCTTCGATTATAATGACGGTGATGCAACCTGTCTTCAATCTACCCCCATGCCCCTCCCGGCTGTTTTTCCAGAGCCACGTAATCGTCCAACGACTTTTTGCTTAATTTGTATCTGCCGCGGATCGCTTCCTTTTGATTTTCGCCCAGCTTTATGCCTAGCAATAAAAAGTGAACAGAGGCCGTCTGGGTTTGTGGACTAACGAACCTCGTCGTCGCATGTGCTGGCCAAATCAATTTGCTTGCCGATAGCCTGGCCAGACGCTGTAAACAAAACTAAAACTAAAAATAAAGAAAAAAACTAAACAAATAAGATAGCCAAATGCAAAGCCAAACGAAAGTCCAACTGAATCGAGGTAACTTGCAGTTTTGCATCCGCTAAAAAGGTCGCCCATTTGTTGGTGTTTTCTGATTTCAACTTTAACTGCACTGATTGTTATCACGATCAACTTGTTTATTGTTTAATTAAACGGAAAAGGTGCGGGGCTTGCAGTATGCAAACTTTCCTTTCCTTTTAAAACAAAAACTAAACAAATTCCTCAGTTTTTGCGAAAATTAATTTAGAAATCAATCATAATTTATTCAAAAATTTATTAAATTTAGTTGGGAAAGCCTTTTTGTATAAGTTTTTGCTTTAAGATATTACAAAAATATTTTTATAAAAAACAATTAAAGGTTTATGAGACATTTATTATTGTTAGAGCTATATTAATATTTTACTAAAATAACCCCAGCATTTTTTAACGTTACAACTAACGTATAATTTAATTACGAGCACAGCTCTCGCCCTGTCGTCTTACTCAACCAAATTAGTGACCGACTACCAGTGGCTACCCTTGACAAATTTCTGTTTAAATCAAAATTAGCACTTGTCTTTTAATTAGTGCAAAAATGTGCCTAATAAATTAGCAACAACAAACTAACCGAACCACTACGATTCAATGAAAGCGTGACTTGGTCAAAATCGGCACTTTGATACCAAAAAACTGAATACGGAATGCTTCGATGCTGGCTGCTGGCTGCTGGTGGTAAAAGATTTCACTCCCCCACTGAAAGATGTCGTAATCGGGTGTCATAATCGAATAACTTTTGTATGAACAAATTTCTGTTTGTTTCGTTGATGAATAAAAATCAGAAGGGGAAGCTATAACTGAACTGACACAGATATTGAGGCGGTATTTTATTTTTTTTTTTTTTTTTGGTTTAATTCAATGGGGGCGTGGCCCGGACAATGGAAATGAGTTGTGTGTATTTGGGTTTTCGGTTGTGTTGATTTTTTTGCTGATTTTTAGGTCTGGTTGGTTTTTTTTTACCCACGCCACCGCGCTAAACAAAAGACTTAGGAAACGAACTTGCCCCCAAGACAAGTGATGTAAAGAGAGAAGCACAAACAAAAAATGTGGCACAGCAGCAGCAACAACATGAACAGTAACAACAACAACTGAGCGAATTAGTTGCTCGCACTGTCGTTGTTGTTGTTGTTGGAATTGGTGTTGTTACAGAACAAACCGCTCATTAGGTCCATTAAACTGCAACTGTGAATTTTGTGTGTGTGCGAGTGTGTGTGTGTTAGTTAGTCGCTGCTGACGCTGAGATGTAATTACCTGAGAAGGGGCAACTTTAATGTTAACACAAATTCCCAAACATATACGAGGGGAGATACTGAAGTTTAGTTCATTATTTGGCTTTTTTATGAAATTTATTGGCTGTATTTACACAAAATAATGAAGAATTATTTATAAATTATCACTTTTCATATATAAATATTATTTAAAAATAATTAAAAAATTATTTCGGTACTTTTGGAATTAATTTTTACATCAGTAACTTAAAGTGGGAATGCAATTAAGCCTTTTAACTGCTAAATTTTTATAAAAATTATCTTTCTTCATTTTAATTATTTCTCTCACTTATTTAGAAAAAGAGAAATCCATCTCTTATTTATTTAGAATATTTATATTTATTGTTTTTATACAATATTTTGTATTTTATTTAATAATAATGTAAAAGCTTGAGATAATAAAATTGGAACTATAAAAAACAACACTATATATATACATACTATATACATTTACCTGCTTTCAAAGTCCATCCAAAACCCATTAATATTAATTAATAGAATTCCGCAACTATTATATAATTAACTTCATATTAACTCATAATAATCTTTGCTAAACTTCCTGTTTTTTTGGGCAATTTAATATAATTACTATGGCATCACGATAGTGCCAATAGTAAATGATAAATATCGTAAATCGTACTTGAATATCGTAAACCCAAGAAAAACTTTTAGTAAATTTAATTCTCAACATGCTGGAAGTTTATTTTGTTAAACTTAGTGCCTTAATTATAAAAAAAATTCAAATATAAAAATTTTCTCCGTATTTCATTTTCCCACCGTTCCGTTTCGACGCTAATTATATATTATTATATATTCTTAGACCAAAGTCTAGAAAATTATAAATATATAGAATAACTCTGCTTATTTTTATTTCATTTAATTTTCTTTTTTTTCTAACTGCTAAGCCCACCTTCGCTCCTATAACTCGATCAACCATATGGGCTTAGTCTTTGGTGTGAGAGACTGTGTCAACGGTGGCCGGAAAATGGGAAACGGATAATGTATGGATGGCTTCGGTGGGGTGGCTGCATCCGCGGATTGTGGGTGTGTTTCCATAGCGGGAAAAGGGCAGGCAGGCAGACAGGCAGGCTGACTGCAGAGCTCATCTTCCCGCATCGTCCCACGGAGCCGAGAACCACGACAATAATGCTGGTGCTGATGATGATGATTCTGCTGTGGGGCTCCGCTTCCAGGAGGGAACCGGCACTGGCACCATTGGTGGGCATTGTCTGGTGGGACATGACATGAGAATTAGGCACCCAGGCGCACTCTAGCCTGTGCCAAATATAAGGACAGACAATGTCTCAGCAAAAGCACAGAGAGAAATATTAAAAATATATTACAGGAAATATTTAAAAAATATGAATTTATAGTTAACAGATAGATTATGATATATATTTAATATTTATAAGTAAGATTGATACAAAAAATACTATTTCAAAAAGGCAAACTTTATTAAGTTCCTCTCAAACTGATGCTGAGAATTATACATATTTTTGCAAAGCAAACATCTAGCTTTCAATATAAGTAATATAATTTATTTAACATTAATTACAAGGTCACCATTTTTGTGGCAGTGTGCTCTTTGGCTTGCCATTCGCGACTGGCGAGCCTCGAAATGTGTATTGGGGTAACGTTCATCACGTTTGTCGATGCAATTTCACAGATAACTGTTTTTCCATGTTTACCACCGCTGTGTGTGGATGAGGTTAGGGGTTTTTGGTGAGGCGGGGCATCCGGGGGAAAACTGTAGGGGGAAGCTGCCTGAGATTGCATAATCCGCCACCAGCTTGGAAAACAATGCAAGCTCTTTTAAAATGCCGCAATTATCCCCAGCAAAAACCAGAAAGAAAAACCCCAACATAAAAAATACCAAAAAACTAACAGAAAGATTTTTGTTTCTTGTTTTTCGAATTTTGGTTTTTCTCGCTGTGTTTTGTTGTGTTGTTTGGTTTTAGTTTTCCTTTTGTGGGTCACAGCAGCCAAGTTGTCTGCGGTTTTGTAGAATTTAATTATGGCTCAGTTGTCGTCACTTGATTTTCCGATATATTTGTAAAAATTTTTATTATATTTATAAGCCCACTATATTATGTTACTGTAAATTTATGTAGATATTTATTTAAATATTTAAGAAATATATTTTTAGGTACAATCAGAAACCTATTTATAATTTTTTAAGAATTTATTTGTTTTATTTATTTAACTTTATTTACACTGGAAGTTATGGCCTATAATTGACATATAATTATATATAATTCGTATTGTTAGATGTGTGAAATACTCTCTAATGATAGGGTATTCGGGTTGCCTCTGTTTTTGTCTCTTTTTTCTCTCTAAACTTTTATGTCGTTGCCATTTAGCTGTGGCATTTCAATTGCAATTTGATTTTTTATTTGTTTTGCCTGTCATTTGGTTTTTATTTGCAAGTTTTCTTACGTTTTTCTTACATTTTTAACGTTACTATTTGGTTTTTCTTCTTACTTTGCCATTTGTGGGCTTGTTATGACATTTTTTGGAGTGCCATTTGAGTGATTGTCTGGCATTTGTGTCTGTCCTCGGCTGTTGTCTGTTTGTTATTAACAAATTACAATTTTCATTCCAGATACCATCCGTGGGGGTGGCTGTGGCAACATTTGAATATTTCAAATATCTAAAACTCAGTTATTTACTTCTTCATAGAGGTGAGTGTCTTCAAGAAACTATATATATATATGTATATATATATATAACTTATGCAACATTTCCATTTCCCCCAAGTCATGGTAAATAGTTTAAATGTCACGACGGAACAAGAGAAACTACAAATATTTATATGCATTTTGCATAAATTGTGCCATTGTCATGTTTGAATATTTTCTTTTTTTTTTCTCTTTAGTTGACTTTCCCACCAAATGCACATTTGACAAATGCAATACAGTTTTTTTTTTTGTTTATGTTATTTTATTTCTCCTTTTGAGCCGAACAAAAGGCCATATTCGAAATCACGTACAAATATTTTGGACTTTAATTTGCCGCCAGTAGAAAGCTAAATGTTAATGAACCAGAAAGCCGCCACAAAAACTGTCGTCGTCCGTCCACTAAGTGAATATTTAAAAAAAAAATATATATATATAAACCCCCCCCCCCCTCATGTGAGGAAAAACTAAACAAAAAAAGACAAACTTCAAATGCACAAATCAGGCAAAGAGACAATGCACTTTGCATGTGAATTAATGAAAGTGAAAGATAAATTTAAATGGACTTTGAGTGTCCACAAAGCCTTGAGGATGATAATTAATTAATAGATTAAACATGTATTTGTTTGCTTAGAAATTAAACAAATAAATAAACAATAAAGACATCAATTTATAAAAATTATAAAGGCATATTATTTATGGTTTCCTATATTAATTATTAAAACTCTTTAAAAACTAATTTCTTAACTAATAGTTATTATTATCCCATCCATACAACTCTAGTAGTAGTTTTGTATTTATTATTTTCATAGAATATTTTGTATTATATTAAATAATAATGCAAAAGCTAGTGATATTAAAATCTAAAATAAAACTCTTTAAGGCGTTGCATGCATATAAAGAAATATATACATTTACATGCTTTCAAACTCCATTCAAATTAATTAATAGAATTCCGCAATTTGTTGATTTAAATAAAACTCTTTAAAAATTATTACTTTTCCCTCCATAAAAATCTACTTTAACATATAAAAAACCGCCTTGGCAACTGAATTTCAACTCGGCCCAAAATTGAAATCACTTTCATAGGCATTAGGCCCCAAATGTGATTACCTTTCCGATGGCTAAACCCACTAATGAAGCTAATTTATTAGGCAAATTTGCGACAAGTGCCTCGCTGCTCAGGTAAACGAGCAAAAAGTCCAGGTAAAGCCATCGAGAGAACCCAACTCGAGATTGTGTGTAGCCAGCAGCCTCTTTAACTTTCCTCGCATGTCTGCTCAATTATTTGTATTTCTTTTCATTCAATTGCATTTTAACCTTCAGCATTTCTCAATGGAGGAGAGATATTGTGCAAAAAAACCAAAAACTAACTACAAATAAAAAGAGATACCTGTCCGTGTGGATGTGGATGGCATTTTTGATTGACATCGAGAGAATCGCAGCACTTGAAAAAAAAAAATGGGACAACAAAAATTTCAAACCTTTACAGAAATTAAAAGAAATAAAATTGGTTTATTTAAATAATTATATTTTTAGGATGTGTGGAAAATTAAATAAATGTTTATTATAATCTCCTTAGTGGGTTTGTTGCTTTCCTTAATGTGAGCAATTTTTCTTTCTTGATATCTAACTCTTAAATTTACAGAAAAATATAATTATAGCTTTTCTAGATTCTCTATATTTTAATAGCATTTTTATTTCGAGTGCAACGACACTGTCTCGCTGCCTCTCCATGATATGGGAGTTTTTCTGATACTTTTTTGCTGCTGCTGCTGCTGCTGCTGCTGCTGCTGCTTCTCCTTCTCCTTTTTCTGTTTGGCATTGGTGAAAGTTGTTGCCTGTCAACTTAAACATTTGAATGTTTAATTGTTAATTGTATTTCGTTTGCAGTTCGCTGCTGACACCGCTGCTGGGTGGCTTAGCTTTTGACCTTTTGGGCAAACGTCCTTCAGATGTGTGCCAGGCAGGTGGAGATATGGAGATATAGGGGGAAGACAGAGCGGGTTAGGGAGACCCAAGCCGGTGGGACCGGGACGAGTCTGCCTTTCTCCTTTTCTCCTTCTCTCAACCGAAATGTTCGCTGGTCTTTTGTTGCCGTTTTTGGCATGATTATGCCAACATGCGAAATCGAGACACCAACACAAAATAGTATATGAAAAACCAGATACCCGAAAAAAAGCATAGAAACTAATATCTATCGAGACAATTTCACTTTTCATTGTCTTGTCAACAAGTTCGGAGGTGGCCTCTGGGGGCACTGGAGGGTTAAGGTGTCGCAGTGCGGGGGCTTGGAGTGAAGTTTCTTTTTTTGTCACCGCGAGTCCTGGGCAAAAATCGGTAAAAATCGCCGATTGCCAAAGTTGTCTGACTAGGATCGACTTTTAAAGCCAATCAACTTTCGAAATCCAAAGGGGGTTCGGCTCGGTCTCCTCTGGAGGCCACTTTAAATTGGTTTTAAAAGGAAAATAAATAAGCATCCTGGGTTTGTTAAAACCAATGCAACTGCAGTGCTTTCCTTTATTTATGACTTTTCTTTAATCGATGTTTCCCCCAACGAGTCCTGCCTTAATGCGTAGCTTTTTCCCTCAATTAATTTATTATTATATTTTTTTTTTGGGCTCGTCAGCTCCCTTTAAAAGCCCAGTGAACATGTCAAAGCGACAAAATATATGGTTTGTTGGCCAAATCGGAGCCGCTGGTACGTGGGCGAGGCTGGCTCCTCGTGAGGCTTACTTGGGTTCAGTTCGGGCTAGCCGGCAATTACAGTTAGTTTGTTGGCCTGGCTTTATGCAAATTGCGTGCATGGCGGCGGCTTGGACTGGCCGATTGATTGACTGATTGGAAAGGTGTGCGCATGCGCACGCACTCGCTACACTCGGAGAACCGGGGGCACTGCCGGCGTCAGCTATTAACCTTGATTTGCGAGCAAGCCAATAAGCGAGACAAAGAAATAATGCGGAGCTCGGAGGAAAATAAGTGAAGCCAAGCCAGCCAGCGGCCAGAGACCGTGCCGAGTCGTGCAAATGAAGTCATTTCTAGTACGCGCCTAGCCGCCATTGAAATGAGTGCACAAAAATATATATATAGCTGTTTAGTGTCTAAAATATACTCCCAATCCTATGCCCTTTTCCATTTTTGTCTGGCAACTGCCATGTATTTTATATGTTCTAATATTTAAACATGAAAACTTGTATAAATATCCAGCATTTATATAGCATCTCCAATCGATGCTTGGAATTTCTCAATAGCCCAATCCTCGGGCACTTCAAATACCGCACCCTCTGCGCCAGTACAGTCCAGGATCAGTTCTCCCAAACCCGAGCATTTCAGCTGTTTCTTTTTTTTTATTTGTTGTATTTTTTTTTTTTTTTTTTTGTCTGAGCAGCGCAAAGATATTTTAATTATCCCACAAAAAAGAGAGAAGCAACAATTTAAAACCGGCTCGAAATCCTGCTATGACATCAGCCGCCTAACCAATAACCACCATCATCATCGCCATCACCATTATCGGCATTAATTTCTAAGCAAGAATACAAAATTAAATACACGCTTTTAGTTGCGTAGATGCCGCTTGCGGGGTTTTCTTTTTTTTTGTACATTTGTTTTTATTTTGTTTTCTATTTTTGTTCAAAGATTCTTTCAAACCGTGCGAAGAGTCTTAATTTTTGGTGGCTTATGAAAACATGAAGTCAAGTGCCGATGGTTTATGAAACTGGTTAAATTCCCAGCAAAGAAATCGTTTAAAAAAAATATGTAATTTAATAAATGCAGATATAGAATATATATATAACTCGATATAGAATTTAATTAGAAACCCTTAATCTCTGGTGAAATATATAAAAGCCTCTCGTCTTGACCCCCTTGCGGAAGTTTCTTTCGCCTTTTGCCAAAGTGTTCTTGCCACACACTCGCTAAGCTCGCACACCCATGCTGGCCATGTGTGTAACGTACTTATGCCTGGCAAAGGCATTCTGTAGTATCATCTCCCCATTGTTGGAGCCTCGGACTCTTTCTCTTCCCACTCGGCGGCGGCGGCTTCCTCGTCTTGGAGCCACGCTATCTTCTGTCGCCGCCGCTGGAGATGCGATGTTTCCACCGCCGCCGCCGCCGGAGAAATGGGGATGGGGGCTTGGGGATTGGGGACTGGCTTTTGTCAATTCATTGTCAACAAGTCAGTGAACTTGTGTGTGCCCAGCTGAGAAAAAAGTAGAGGGGAAAAAAGCAGACACTCAGCACACATAAAGAGGGAGAGAAAAAAGAGGAGGCAGGGCAGAGACCCAGCAACCCAAAACGCTCTGGTGTGGCTTTTTCTTTTAAAAATAATTAACATAAATTAATAGGAAATGAGTGGAAGCAGCGCTTGGCATGGAGCAACAACAGTTACAGCTCAACAAAAAACAAAAAATAAAATAATAAAGTAAAGACCAGCCGGAAGAAAGGCGAAGCATCAAATACTCTAAATACTTAGAGAAAGAACAGCAAAAATGAATAATTATTCAAGGTGGGATGGTATTTTAATAAATTTCTAAGTGTTATTAGTTAAACATAATAAATTGGAACCCTAACTTTTATAAATTAAAGAAGCTCGATTTTGCAGTGCTTTGAATTTTTAGCTGTTAAAAATTTCCATAATTTCCATAAAAATCATTCTGTAAGTAAGCTTGTTTTTCTATAAAAATAATTATAAAGCAGCTTAAGTCAATTCCTTTAAACATTATAAACAAAATATCTATTATTTTGTAAAAAAAAAAGGTTAAGAAATTAGGAAGACAGAAAAAGTTCGTTTCTTAAGTCTTTTGTTTTCGTGTTTATTTTTCATATATATATTTTTTGCGGCCGAAAACAGAGATAAAATTAAACGTATTTATTAAATGTATTTTACTTTTTTAAATAATACATTTAAAATTTAAATTTTAAATTAATTTAATTAATTAAAAAAATTTTAATAAATAAATTTTTTTAACCATTTCTTTAGGAAATTATGTAAATTAAATTAAATTCAAATGTATTATTAAATGTATTAATTTAAATAATTTCTTAAAGAAATTTCCTTAACAATTTCTTTGAGAAATTATTTAAAATAATACATTTAATAAATATGTTTAATTTTATGTATGTATTCGGCAGCAAATGCAAAATATTTATTATTTATTAACTTTATTATTTCAAATAATTTCTTAAAGTAGTTTCTTTAAGAATTTCTGAAACTATTATTAAATTTTACACAAAATACCTCAAGTTACCCTCAATTCTAATACAAAACCCCAAGCTGTGAGTTAAACTTTTCCAAAGTAACAACATACAAAATCAGCCAAAGAAACCAGGAAGACAGAAAAAGTTCGCGTCTAAAGTCTTTTGTTTTTTGGCTGCCGAAAACTTACATAAGCCCCGTTGAGATGTTGGAGACAGCCTCTGCGGCTAAGCGGGAACCGACTTTATTCCCAACTTATTTATGGCGCACGCACCCCAAAGAAACCCCAGCGAATTGACAAAACGCAACTCGTGTGCAAGCGCAGGGCAACAAATAAAAAATAAGGTAAAAAATGCAACGAAAAAAGTGTAAAAAAGTAACTAAGTCTTGGTATTTAAATTGCGGGAACAGCAATTGCAACTGCTGCTGCTGTGAGTTAATCAGCACCTGTCAGGCCCGGCTCTCAGCCTGCAAACGCAATCAGGAAACGCGGTGTGGACCCTAGACCAGAGTGGCCCAATGCTTCACATGTTGATTAGGCTTCGCTAACACTTTTTTATTTTTTGTTGTATATTTTTTATTTTTTCCTTATGGCCATGATGTAATGCAGACGTAGGGGAGAAGGAGGCGCACCCGATCGGATCGATGGGTATGGCCAAATCGATTGGCAGAAACGGGTTTTGCCGCGGCTCCTCATATACTACAAAGTCTCCAATAGCTCCGAGGGTTGGCTAGCTGGGCGGAATGAATTATCGAAGATTCTTAATGATCTCACACTGGCATTAGCATTTCGAATTGAGTAGCGAAAGCATTATAATTGAGATAAATGTCAGACTAAATATAGTTGATGATGAGCCAGCACGAGCTGGAATGCGATGGCTTATTTACAAGCCATGTGGAGTTGCCTATAATCAAATTAGATGCATATAAACATGAATAAGTTATTATAATAATTGGTTAAATAATAAATGAATAATAACTATAATTTTTTCTATCAAAATTTATTGGATTTCTTTGAATTTTATTTCAAAAATTAAAAAGATATGTCCAAAAACAAACAGCCAACTTGGTTCTGTTATAGTTATAAAATTCGTTATATTTATAAATCTACAATCATATATACAACTTTTTTAACAAATCCCTTAAATATTCTAACCATTTAAAATATTTAAAAGCAAAGGAAAAACTAAAATTTAATGGATTTACATTAAGTAAAAATGAAACGCTTTAATATTGCTTTAAATTTAATTTTAAAAAGTAAATCATAATACTTTTATTTATTTTTTCGGTGCCGAAATGCTTTTTGCAAACACTTATTTTTTTGCACAGCAATTATCTACACATTATACACTGTCATTAGTGGAAAATTATAATTATTATTATTGTTGCTTTGGTTGCTGCTGCCATTGTTGTTGTTTATTATATCAAACACTCACGAAATTGGGCAAAGCAAACGAACAACGAAAGGTAAACACAAGTGCACAGCAAATAATGTGTGTAAAGTGTGTGTGATGAGTGAATCGATATGAAATAAGGCAGCCCGAGTGTCGCCTTGGCCTGGGCTGGGCGGGGTAAATAAACAAATAAATGTTCGCATTTAGTTATTGACAAGTAATTGAGTTTGCCCCCAACGATCGAGTGACTGACCACCACCACCTGCACTTTCACTTTGTAATTTTTAATATAAATAGAAATTTGGTGATGAGTAATGGCAGGCAGGCGGCAGAAGATCGAATTTCTGTGACTTTTACTTTTACATAAATAAATAAATAATATATGTATAATAAATAACAAAGTAATCGAAAATTGTTCATCGTAATTTTATGAATTATCAATATGTATGTTTAAATTTCTTAAATAATTAATTTTTATAGCTAAAAGTTGATTTAATTCACTAAAGATAAACATAAAACAAGACAGACAGGTTTTTTAGTTCAATTAAATTAAATGGAAACGAGAATAAAATTTAAAAAATATATATTATGCAAAATTGAGTTTGAATCTGTCAGCAAAATTAATATTGTTAAAGTTTCTTGACCTAAAAGGCCTAAAAGACCTAAAAGTAACCAACCAAGAAAACTCATCAATGATTATATTTATTAATTATTATTTTAATTTTTCTCCCACTCATTACTTGGATTTACTTTAAATACATAAAATAAACCTTTTTAATATATTTTTTTAATATCCTTTAGCTCTCCAAAAAAAATATATATTGATAAATTAAGCGATAAAGCCAAGCATCAATAAAGATTTGATTTTATTTTATTTTATCTATTATTATATATCACATGAGGGAACTTTACATAAGCAAGGAGGGAGGAACAAAAACTGAGGGCCTTAAAAATAAAGCTGAAACCCCATTACCAGTCCCAGTTCCAGTTCTCCGATCCAATCAAATTTGGACAATCTTTACGCGGTGTTAACGCTTCGTAACTTTGCAATTACAATCTGGAGCCTCGATGCGGGCACCTGTATAGCTTAACTGCTCTCCGCATAACCGAAATTAAATGATATAATTACTCCCGTACTGTTCCGAATCTCCAACCCGCTAGCTCGCTTGATACTTATTTTTCTGTCTTGCTTCAAGAACTTTTTCGGACGCGTGTCTTAATTTAGACCGCCTTATTTTATTCCCTTTAATTTCTTGTTTTGTTATTTCTTCTTTCTTTCGCTGGAACTTTTTTTCTGTTTTTTTGGAGCAGCCATTACTTTTGGCTTGGCTGAACTTTTTGTGTCGGCGAATTCCGGGAAACTTGAAACAATTTAAGGCACAAGCCAAGGCAACTCACTTTATTTTTAATGGAAATGTTGTTATGGATAACTGACAAATTTATGAAATATAATTTCAGGGTATGTATCATATATAGTACCCTATATCCCTAGCTGAATCTCAGTTAATTAATTCCATGGTCCATTCCGTTGATTCATCGGCATGCTGTGGCTCGCCCTCTACTTTATTTTCGGCTTCAGCCTTCGATTTCGATTTTGAATTTGATTTTATGTGCGGTTTGATGTTCTACGAGTATGACAGACACACCCAAATACGTTTTCACCCAATCTTCAGTCTTCAATCAATGATCGCCGCCGCCAGCAAATCTTCGCGTCATCTGGTCTTTTCTCTCCGTTTCTCCAGCTTCCAAGCTTTGGAGCCTCGCAGACTCGCAGCCTCACAGCCTCGAAAGCAATTTATATTGCGCTAATCACGTGAAATAGATCAAATTTCTTTTGTCGGCTCGCCTCTTCGACGATGACAAGAGAGCGGTGGTGGAAGATTCGGAATTGACGGCTCGAGGAGCAGCTCCAAGCGGCACCAGAGTGAGTTTCACTTGCTGTTGGCCATGGCAAAAGTGTTTCAAAGTCATTTGAGGAGCTGCTGCCAAGTAGGATAACCATCGGAGGCACTTTACGTGCCCAAATTTGAGGGAAAAAGCGCTGGAAAAAGTTTTTAAGATACTCGAAAATGGGGAGCAGTCTAAAAAGTGTTATAGTTAACATAAAATAATAATATTTCTAAAGAGAACTTTAGAAGAAAATTTAAAAATTATTTAATAATAGAGTTTTGAGATACTTTGGTTTAGATAATCCATAAAGTTTATGTAATATTAAATTTAAAGATATATAAATATTTTTTTTTTAACTATATTGTATCAAACTGTGAAAACTGGTCAAATATTTAGTGAGGGATCTGTGGGAGGTAGTATCTGTGGGCTGTATCTGTTGCCAGACGTTATACATTTGGCTTTAATCAAATTAGAGCTGGGAGAAATTGCCTTTCCTTGGCGATGGGAAAAGCCAATTGAAAGTCTTCGTTGACAAATTCAGAGGCGCGGCTTAGAAGCTTAAGTGCCAGGTGAATTTCACTTGCTCTCTCTCCGAAAAAATACAAAAAAAAAAACTAATTCCCGATCGTGTGGCATAACCCGGCTCTCGGGCGTCAATGTTTTAATTTGTGCGCGAGTATCTTTCCATTTTCATTTCCATTTCTATTTCCATTTCCACCAACCGACCATCCGAGTGTCGCACTCTCACCGAGGAGGAGGAGGAGGGACCCGATCGCATCCGATCGGATGGGATATGGTGTATTGTATGGGGGCTTCTTGGCACAGAGCTGGCACAGTGATTGGTTTTGCCTCCGCTAATGATGATTACCCACTTTTACCGGCCACATATAAAAATCAAAAGCGGTTTAACGCGTTTCTCGACTCTCGACGCTCGGACACTTTGTGCACTGCCCACTCTGGTGCACGGTGAAAAATAATATATAATTAGCTGAAATAATTAATAATTATGGGAGAAGGAATGCCATTTAATTATTGTATTTATTTATAAATCGATCGAGGGGTTAAATCTATTTCAATTGCATTAAATAAATTGATCAGCTTGCTTTATTCTGCATGTCCCAGAAATCTAAGTTTCTTCTAAGTTTTACAAATATTTAATGAATATTTTGCAATGATTGATTGAGATGAGATTTTACTACTTTATTAATTATATTTTCTCTTCATGTGAGATCACATCTATATCCCTCTTGTGCCCCCTTTGGTCCCAAAATTGCGATTCAATTAAAAGCGCTTAAATCGCCGCACAACCCCAGCGTGTGTGTGTCGTCGCACCCAAAAGAAAGCCACTTGCCGCCATACAAATCAGTTAGTGGAGCTCCAGGCGTTGGCTTCTTCCTTGGCCTTGGCCATATTTATCTTTGGATTTCTCCCAAAAATATATATATGTATATATTTTATATATAAATATTTAAGCAACCAGTTCCCAGCTGAATTTAATTGCAAATTATCATGTCTCTGGCAGTATCATGTGTAATTTCTGTGCTGCTCGTTTTTCAGTTTTCAGTTTTCAGCTTTTCCATTGCCGCTGCCACCGCCGAAGAAGAAAAGTGAAATTCCGTTTGGCAATTGTTTCGGCGAATACCTCTCTCTTTCGCCCATTTCATGTCAGCAGGTTAGCAGGGATTTGTCAAAACCGAGGAGAGGCACCACAAGGCCCACCAAAAAAACAAAAAAAAAACAGAGTTGGTGAAATCTCCAAGCTGCGAAAACGTGCCGAAAATGCATTTATGGGCCTCTCGAATACAAAACAAAAATGCCAGCGAGCAAGGTCATTAAATTGTTGTCTCTTTACAAGCGTGTTAAGGCCCACTTTAATACGATGGGTTGTGGCATGTAAATACCTGAATTTTATCACGATCGGGCCTCGATCAATCTTTAAAATAACTCGAATATTACCAAAGAGTATAAACATGAAAGGTCACTCCTGATCCTCCACTCCAAAATATAAATAATGCCTCATCACTTGGTAACTGCATTACAAGACCATTTTTTATGGAGCAATTTCTTCGTGTAATTGAGGAAATGCTGATGGTTTTCTTTCGGTTGGTTTAGAAGGAAACAAAACGAAAATTCAACGAACCACACCTTGTGGCGAGTTCATTTCGAAAAATTAATGAAAAATCTACAGATGGAGATGGTAGATATGAGATATTGGGGTGAAATTATGTCTAAATGGGTAACTATAAAGTTGTTACAGAAAAAGATTAACCGCAAATGAAGTCACAACTCAAAGACGGATGTGAGATGAGAGATTTTCCCTCCAAAAGATACTAAAGATGATGTGTATTTATGACTTAAGACTTCAATTAATTGGATCATTAAATTAAAATCGAATTACTGGCGCTTTAGGGGGATTGTTGAGATCAGATAACATTATGTTTGGATACATTTTTATATTAATTTTCATTCAAGCAACAGTTTAACTTTATTATCATTTACAAAATACCAATTATATTATTTTTCGTTTTAAATTATGGGTCATAAATCAAATAAAATTAGCGCTTTAATCATTCAATCCCTCAAATAAACCCAGTCGGTATTTATTAAGGGAAATAACCCAAAATCCAACTCGGATGTGGATTTTATTTTTGTCGCGAGAACTGGGCCAAAATTCAAACAAATTGTGGTGGACAGACACAAATGTATCGGAGACACCTTGGCTAAATTTGAGCATTTCCGTTTTGAAAATCAAGAGCCAAGTATGGGCAAAAGAATTACCTGTAGATTTCACTCGCAGCAGCTTAAATGCCAAGTTTTTCATTTCGAGTATTTTTCTTTTTTTTTTGCAACCACAATCAATGTTGGCCAAGTAGTGGTGGTAGTTGGAAAACTTGTAGAATGCACGACGGCTTTTCAAAAAGTGCTCAATGCTATATCAATAGCACCAACACCAGCGCCAAGCGGCACCACAACAACCAACAGCAACCGGTGGCAAGTACTACAACACCAACAACAAAAACAACACTAGCGTACACCTGTCTAAGCCAAAAACAAAAGCAGAAAAAAGAAGTCGGCAGCAGCAAGAATAACAACAACACTTTGGCCAGGGCCGCGAAGTTGACGCTGCGCCCAAAAACCCAACAACTTTTAATTTCAACACATTCCAGCACAAGAGACTCCACAATCAAGACAGCGCCGCACAGTGGGCACAGGTTAATGATTGGGTCGGATATTCAATCACTGAGGATAAGTGTACCTTTGCAGGGTATTCTTATGTCAGTCAAGAGGCCTAGTCAATAGCAGTCAATTTATTTCAACACTGAAAATTTAAATTAAAAGTAATAGATTTTTGGCTTAGAAAATTAGGATCCCTGCAAGGGTATCCATGTTTTAATTTTCCAAAGCTTCCTTTCGTGTTTTATATTTCAAACATCTTTGCAGCTAAACAGAAATTAATTTTATGTATTTATGGCAAAGTTAAATTGTGCATTTTGCGTTAAATATGGATACTTGATATTCATCTTTTCTATCATAAAGCATCAACAGGCGTACATCTCATATGGTTGGTGCACAACCTGTTTTTAGCAGCTTTAACTTAACAGCATGTTCTTAGCAACTTTAACCTAGCAGCATTATCCTAGCTAAGCTTAAACTTAGCAGCATTTGCCTCATAACTTGAACCTATCAAGCAGCATGTTCCTAGCAATCTAAACAAAGCAGCATGCTCTTAGCAACATAAACAAAACAGCTTGTTCTTAGCAACTTTAACCTAGCAGCATTTGCCTAGAAACCTAAGCCTAGCAAGCAGCATGTTCCTGGCAACCTAAACATAGCAGCATGTTCTTGGCAACTTTAACCTAGCAGCATATGCCTAGCAACTTTAAGCTTGCAGCATGTTCTTATAAACTTAAACCTAGCAGCATGTTCCTAGCAACTTAACAGCATGTTCTTAGCAACTTAAGCCTAGCAGCATGTTTCTTGGAACTTAAACGTAGCAGCATGTTCCAAGCAGCTTAAACTTAGCAGCAACTTAGCCTAGCAGCCAGCATGTTTCTTGCAACTTAAGCCTAGCTGCATTTACCAACGATTATTTGGCTCTTAAATATTTGATTTAATTTCCCCAAAAAAAGTAATCAATTTTCCCAATGCCCTGCTACACTGTACACAATATAGCAGTGGGTATGCTACGTACATACATACATATGTACGTACGCGCGACTTGACTTTCTTTGCTGCGCGACGGCCTAAACCGAAAAAACAAGTTCGGGCTCGGCTGCACTCGGCTCGGCCTGGCCTGGCCAGGTTGCTTGTTGGTAGCTGGTAGCTGGTGGGTTTCAGGCCAAAGCCAGGCCAGGCCACTGCTGGTGGGGATCGGGGATCGGGGATCGAGGGGTGGGTGCTAGCTCGCGTCGCGAGTCGGCGGAGCGTTTTCTGAATTCGGAGGCACTGAGCCAAGTCAGTCGATTGCTGGCGGTTGAAGCGTTGAGTTGAGACGTCTCTCAGTCTGCGGCAAGAAACGCGCGTGCAACGCGAGAAAAACCGAGCGAAGCGGAGCTCTGAATCTATTTTTTTTTTTTCAACAACAATACAGAGAGGTGTGTGTAGTGGTGTTTGTGTGTGTGTGTGTGTTAGCCGACTCTCTTGGCCATTACCGTTAATCAAATAAGTTTTTTTTAGAAATTTAAACGCTCCGCTGGCAAGTGTCTGTGTGTATCTGTGTGAGCTTTAAACGGTTCATTGATCGAGTTCAGCTCGGAAATGGAGCAAAAGCGGAGAAAGAATACATAGAAGAGAAAGAAGAAAGAGGGAGAGAAAGAGGGAAGGAAGCAAATAAACAAATAAACAGTGCAAGTGCCAAAGTGCGACTCAGAGTTTGTGTGTGTGTGTGTGCGTGTTACCAATTCGCATCTAAAAATCAGCAGAAAATGCGCTTAACCCATTTTCTAAGCGGACGAAAAACAAAATAACAAAAGACAGACCACAAAGACACGAATCCAATAAATGGCCAAAAAAGGCCAGGCCAACGGCAGGCGGCCCACAAAAAAAATGAAATACACGGCTGAAATAACGCCCAAAGAACAATGTCTGCATCCATAAAATATTGTATCTCGTTTCGTTGTTATAAAGGAACATAATTTTAAATAATTCGTAAATTTATAGAGCTTTAAGGAAGCCTTTAAATATTTATAAACCTCATTAGGATAATATAAACTAATATAAATAATAAACATAAACACACATTTTAGTTACAACATAAACATTTCCGTGTTTAGAAACAATTTGTTTGGCTAAGCATTTCTGGGATCTTTATTACCACTATAAAGCAGCCATATTGAAAACGATACAAACTTGGGCTCGTGTTTTAGCAGACAGTTGATTCTACACATCAGATTCAGATTCAGATACAGATATGCACAGATGAGACACCATCACCCAACCCGCAGACTATAGACTTTAGACGGAAAGACAGACACACAATCCGGCATAACAAAAGATCTCTTTGCAAATTGTTTATTTGCTGCTTGGCTGACCAGCAAACGGATTGTTTATGCTAATATCTTCAACTATACTATAGTATATGCTATATGAACGAACACAGCCCAGCAGATCTCCGGCCGACATGGCTCTTTCATCACATTCACATAAAATGGAAAAATGGAAATGGAAATCTTTGTTCGACTCTTTTTCTTGAGGCTTCTGGGAGTTCCTAGGGCCCATATACTTGTTGTTTATTTTTACCCCTTTTGCATATTCTTAATAAGTTAAGAATGGGATATATTTTAGGGGATTAACTAAGATACAAAAAAAAAACCTGTCTACGTTTTCTTTTAATATATTTTGACAGCTTCTTGTGGAATAAATTAATACAAATCCAAAAACAAAATCTTAAAATATTGTTTCTACAAAAAAAAATTAAGTATTAAATATTATTTTTACTTGTATAAAATTGATGACTTCACTCTGGCCAAGATATTAATTTGGATATTTCTAAAAAACAAGTTTCACCTAAAGATAATAACAAAAACCCAGGACATCCAGTATTAATTACAAATGCAATTACTTGAAGCGAATTTAAAATAAACTACTTCCCCCAAATTTAGTTATTTCCTTGCCATAATCAATTCTTGAAAATATCAGAGCCAAGCTTTAATATCTTTTAATTTATTTTATAATTTATTTTGATTGCCAGAAGAATGCTATGTTTAGAGTCACGTACTGGCCAAATGTTTTTATAGCGCTTCTTCTGCCATATCTCAATCGCATTCTGGAGAACCACCTGTGTTTTTCGCATTTTGTCAGGTTCGGTTCGATTCGGTTTGGGGTTTTAGTTATTATTATTCAGTCCCGCTGCTTAGATATACTTAGATCCGTTTTGAGGTTAACAATGTCGCTGCCTGGCAGTAAACACCTACATGCACCAGCACACCGTCAGCTTTTTTGTGTCGTATGCTAATTCGTTTGGCAGACAATATAGCTTTGATAAATACCTATATGTATCTGTATATATACATATATCTATCGGAGCTTTAGCTGTTGTTCGGTTGAATGCATAACTGAAAAAACAAGATTCTTTTGGCCGCGTTGAACAACAAGTCTCGCAAGATCATCGATTATAAGCGTTATTAGGGGAGAATCTCAAACGCATATTGAGATATGTACACCGAGAAATCAAAATCAAAAAGGATGTTTAAAAATATTATAGAAAAAAATGTATTAGTAGTTTTTTTTTTTGAATTTTTTATGGAGTTTATAGCAAGATTTAAATTTATACATTTTATTTAAAGCTTCTTTGTTTACAAGATAAAACTATAATAATAAGTATGTAAAATATGGTTTAATTTTTATTTATTTAAATAATATCAAGGGTTTTATTTAGCCTAGCAGCCTTGATTTATTTATAATAAATTGTACATAAAACAAGAGTACAATAATTAATCATTTTAATATGCAAACACCTTGTGACACCCCAACTTGAAGTGATATTTGATAAGAGCCACAGATTTTCGTGGATAGAAGATAAATCTGAATTTTTTTTGGATTTTTTTCTGTGCTTATAAATGGCTTCTAGCACCTGTGTGACGGGTTAATACCGTTTGCTGGTTTGGCCGGTTCGATTTTGGTCGGTTTTTTGGCCCCAGTTTTGATTCGTTCCCTCCACGGTCCATGCCCCATGCTCCATGCTCCACGGCTCATTTCATTTCTCGTTTCTCGGTTCACGTTTCCTCGTTTTCTCACTCACAGAATTATGACACATGTCGAGAGCAGGAGATTGCATTTTGGAATCCATCTGGTTTTCCGTTAGTGGCTGCCTCTCGAGGAACAGTTGCCTCCGCCATCGATTTGCATTCCAGTTTATTGTCCATCGTCTTTTATTTTTTTGTTTTTTTTTTTTTTTTGTGTGGCTGAAGCACTTCCTCTTTGACATTAAGCGGTGATTCATTAATCAAAACCCGAAATGCCGATATATATCTTTTCTCCATTTACGTGGGCTTTCGAGTCTCTTCTAATGCGATTATGTTTTTGTGGCATCTTCCGTGTAAACAATCTTTAGATTGGAGATCAATCTTTGGGGGAGTTTTACTGTTAAGTCTCTGAAAAAAATTTAAAAAAGAATTGGTAATGGGAAATTAGGTTCTACTATTTAGTACCGTTTTCCTTGAAATATATTAAATTAATTAATTTTTAAAGCATTTTTTTAAACAATTTTTAAAATCAAACTAATTACCCTTTGGCAACTGTTTTCAAAAAACAGATTTTATTATAGAACTTAAACTAAATTACCAGTATTTTTATAGCCGCAATTTGTGGCAAAACATGTTTTAATTATTAATTTTTGTTACTGAGCCAGCAAAACAGATTTTCAAGTTTATGCAAATAATGTGTAATTTATCGTTGGGCCTTGACTCCGTTCTTAATTATATGTATGAACCACAATGTATGAAAGTGTGTCGTTAATATTAATGAGAATTAGTTCTTTACAAATTGAGTGTCTTATGGTAATCAAAACGAGCATTTAAAAAATGTTTAAAGATATATTAGAAATAAAATGTTAAAAGAACAATTAAACAACAATTTAAAAGAAGTAAATTTAAATTATTTATGAGAAAATATATTATTTTATTCATATCCCATTTGATATCAAAATTAAGAATTACTGCATTAATTACAAAAATATTAATTAAATGAATTAAATCTCTTGCCTTCCAGATGCTCGCCCCGCCAATGTGCATTTAAAACCATTAAAGCCATTAACGTAAAATACAATTTTACGAACCAAGCAAAGTAACCCGCATTTTCTTTCCGTGTGCACACATTTTCGGCCTGAAGATGGCGCTGCGCCTGCGCCGTGACGTGCAGAAGGCCTCGTACTATGTGTGGTTTCTGGGCGCCGAGGAGGCCAAGGGTCTGAGGGGAGCCCGCGTGATCAACTCGGTGCTCCCGTACCTGATTGACCGGTCACGCGGACAGGAGCCACTGAAGGTGACCCTCCAGGTGTCCCACAAGGGCATCAAGATCGTCCAGGGCGCATCGAAGCATTTGATTCCACACAGTGCCATAACCAGCTCGGTCCAGACGGACGACATTGTTGCCTGCGTCCTGCTGCTCTACAATCCGGCCACCAAGTGCCCGCTCCATGTCCATGCCTACCGCTGCGATTCCGAGTCGACGGCGGAGGCCCTGCATCTGCAGCTGCAGATCCTCATCAATCGTCCGGATAACCAGAAGCGATTCGAGGAGCTGGAGACCAGGTAGGCAAAGGATTGGGAAATATTTTTTGATATTTTGCTAAATAATTGCATATTTCTGCGAGTGCTTTCTGGGGTCGTTTTCTTATGCAACATTTAATTAATTGCGCCGCCAACTTGGGCAGTGAGCAGGAAGCTGTTGCAGATGCAGATGCAGATGCAGCCGGGCCACTTAGTCACTCCATTAGACACACACTCACCTGGGCTCACATATACATGGCTTTGGCTTGACGAGCCATCGTGATAATCGCTTAAGCACTAACACTGCTTGATCATCATGATGATAGTGATGATGATGATGATGATGATGGGAACGGGAACGGGCGAGGATTGTAATGGGAGGCCCAGGGAAGAGAGGTCTCCCAGTTACCCAAAGTAATTGCAATGGCAATTTCTACTTCCCACGAACTGGTAGCCAGCCAAGTCCACATCTGCACCCACATCCCCATCTGACATTCGACTTGGAAATATCTTAAATGCCTTCTTGATGGCTTCGCGGAAAGCCTTTTTTTTGTTTTAAGTTGCCGCTGTTTGTTGCTATCAATAAGCTAAAAACGATCAAAGTTGGCCAAAGCTTGAGAGTTTTATACTTAAAATAAAAAAATTGTGCATAAATATATGGGTTTTTGTGATTTATTTTATATAATTAGTTGTAAAAATTAAAAAACATCGATTTTCTACCATTAAAATGACCATTTAATAAATTGATATTCATTGATAATTTTTAATGATCAAATCAAAGTTGAAAAATTCCATAATTAAGTGAAAAATGTATTAATTTTAAATCAAAAAGCTTTTCTTTGTTAGTTTTTATAAAGATAATAAATCTCCAAACTAAAATAAAATTTTGGAAAGATTATTTTAGATAATTTTAGCCCCTTATAATTATTTGGAAAATGGTATAAAATTGTGCAACATTTTTATATTTAAATTAAATAATAAATATATGGAATAATCGGAATACATATATGTACAATTTATGCCCTCAGGAAGACCTCAAATATTTACATTCGTTGAATCAATATTCAGAGCATTAAGAAAGTAAAAATAATTAAAATAATATTATAATAAATACAAAAAATTATAAATTATAATATTTTATGTTTATTTATGTATTTATTCAAATATCCCAGTTTGAAAAAAATGTAAAAGGTTTTATTTAAAGCCTTAAACCAGAGCGGAAATGAAAATATATTTTTTATACGTACTTTTAAATTGTTTAAAAATACTAAATAAATAAAATGTATAATTTAACCATTTCTTGTTTAAATCCTATTTACAGACTGGGCATCCTGCCGCCGATTCCCATAAACAGCAGCAACAATAATCACAGCAGCGAAAAGCGGCATGAAACCAATGGAAAGTCCTCGTCTTTGGGCGGAGGTGGAGGCGGCGGCGGCGGCGGAGGAGGCCCCTCCTCCCATCACCATCAATTGCAGTCACAACAGTCCGGCGGAGGCGGCTACCAAGGACGCCGCCACGACACCTCATCGCCCAAGCGATTCAGCAACAGCCTGGGCAGCGACACTGGCAACAGCACCCGCGAGTCCGAGTGCAGCGAGGAGCACGGCCTGGCCGGTGGATCCTCACCAGTCTCCCGTTCCCCGCCACATGGTGGCGTCGGCGGCAAGGCACATCCACATCCGCCGCTGCATCATCCTCCCCTGACGCCGCAGCAGAACAGCGACCTCTTCGACTCCCTGGCCGCCGAGCTGAGGGCCAAGCTCAATGGGAACGGTCCGCCGCTGCTGTTGCCGCCGCGCGACTATGACACGGTGCACCGTTCCAAGGGCAACCTGACGGCCATTGAGCTGCGTCGCTGCCGGAATGCTTTGATAGTCGGCGGCGTGCCCAAGGGTCAATTGGCGGCGCCGGGAGGAGCTGCCAATCCAGCGCCAGGAGGAGCAGCCGGCGGTGGCGTTGTCACGAATGCCAATAATGGCAAACAGGTCTCGTCCAGGGGTTCATCCGGCATTGGTTCGGATCTGGCTCCAAGTCCCGAGAGACAGGAGCTCAACAGCTCCAGCGGTAGGTTGATTCGAGGAAGATCTAAGCGAAATCTATACCTATCTATATATTCCTTCCCAGATGACGAGCACTGGAGCAATGAGGCGGACAACTCGGTGATTGCCTTGAAGCCCTCACAAATCGCCATGCCCCATCATGCCCATGCCCAGCTGAAGCGGAAGAGCGCCGTCCAGCCGCCGGAGGACAGTTATCTAAGGGATCTGCCGGCCAAGCCGTATCAGCCACGTCAGAGCGACCGGGAAATGGAGCGGGAAAGGGAGCGGGACAGGGACAGGGAGCGGGAGCGTGAAAGAGAGCGCGATCGGGAACGGGAGCGGGAGCGGGAGCGTGAACGGGAACGGGAACGTGACCGGGAACGCACCAAAACCCCGGCTTCCATCTCAAACAAATCCTGGAGTCGCGAGGATGAGATCAAGCCCATAATCATGCGTCCGGCCGATTACGATGCCAAGTTCAATCGGGTTCTCCAGCAGGAACAGCAGCAGCACTCCGGCTCCGGCTCCGGCAATCATCACCAGCAGCAGCAGCACCAACCTGCAAAGCTGCGGGACACGGACAAGTACAACGAGATCAATCGGCTGCTGAACAAGAAACTCTCCCACGAGCGCGACCGGAAAATCCACGATGACTTCGAGGACTCGGATCCGGGCAGGGAGTCGCCGACGATGCTGCACCATCCCATACACCACCAGCCACAGCAGCCGGCCCCCGTTCTCATGATGCATCATCATCGCAAGGAGAATCTCACCGACAAGCAAAAATTCATGGAGTACACCACCAAGAAGCAGCAGCTCCTCAAGAGCTCCTACAGTGGCGGCGGCAATGAAGAGTCCCAGCGCTATCGCCACCGCTATGCAGAGCCCCAGGATCATCTGCCCTTCGACTCCTCCGCAGGTGTGCCGGTCTCTGGTTCCTCATCGGCGGCAGCGGCAGGTCACAACAAGTACGCGGCAGTGCACAGAGGTGCAGATCTGGGCCAAAGGACCACTGAGCGGCGGCACGACAGGATGCCAGAGCGGGAAAGGGAACGGGAACGGGACCGTGACCGTGACCGTGACCACGTAGACAGGGAAAGACGGCGCGATCATGAGCGAGAGCGCGAAAGGGATCACTCGCGGGACCGTAATCCGTACAGGGAGGCGGAGAGCCTGCCCTACATCCAGAGCATGGAGAAGATGATGAAGTCCACGGGCATGCGTTACGGCGAGAACAGCTCGGCCAAGTCCAGGGATCGGGGCGAGGGGGAACGGGAGAGGCTTAGGGATCGCGAGCGGGAGCGAGAGCGAGAACGTGATCGTGAACGGGACCGTGAACGTGATCGGGACCGTGAATTTGTGCCCCCGCCCACGCAGAGCGCCCAACGGGATCGCTTCCACGATGCCAAGGATAAATTCCGGGCCATGGAGCAGCGGCCGGCGGTGAGCCGCTATAACGTAGATGTGGACGAGCGCGATACGCCGCTGCGCGATCCCTATCGATCCTCATCCCGACGACGACGCGGCTCCATGGAGCCGCCCAGCACCTACGAGCAATGGAGCGAGGACGACGAGGATCTTTCGGTGCCGGTGGTACCAGTAGCCGTTTCCGAAAAGTCCAAGCAGCGAGAGTCCAACCGTTCCCGTCCCCGATCCCGGGGCGATGTCTGGGAATCCGAACCGCCGCGACACCTGGAGAGGAATCAGCGAGACAGGGAGAGGGATCGTGATCGCGATCGTGATTACAATCGGGAGCATTCCCGTGATCCCTATCGTCACGAACGGGATAGGGACCGAGAACGTGGAGGAAGGGCACATTCCAGGGAGTATCTGCAAAGCGTCGAGACATCAACGACGCAGACAAAGAACTCCTCCTCGGCGGGCTCTAATCGCGGCCTAGATCGGTATCCCTCGCCCGCAGCCACGCCCACAAGACCCGGCGGCCCGGAAGGTCCCACATCTGGTGGAAATGGGAAACCCTTGACCAGCATGCCCAAGGGCTACAGGCACAGCTATGCAGAGCCTGTCTTTGCCAGATCCGGCGGACGAGTGGGTCTGGCGGCAGTGAATCCTTACTGAAATGGAAAGACGAGAGGAAGGATTTAAGAATTCAAGGATTCTTTATGTTAGAAAAATAACCGTGCAACGAAATCCAAGCTAATCTCGTAGGGAAAGCAATACAAACAAGCAAAAGTCTATGAACAAAAATGTTTTGGGCGTAGCAGAAATCTCTCTGAAGAACCAATGGAGGAGTTTATAAAATTAAAAAAAAATATATATATAATATAATATAATATAAATATATATATATAACCATAAATCACTTCTAAATTTATTTGAAAAAAAGTCTAAAATGATCTAAAAATATATATTTGTGTTAAGACTCCCTTCCATGAGATTTCTGCCACAGCCAGGTTTAAATACAAATACGAAAATATATATAACCGTGTAAACATATAGGCTAAGTTAATCCACAGTGGCAACTGCTTATGGTGGCTTCAAATTGTAAGCCCTTTGCTATCGATCATGTATAATCCATATACTCCTTGCTATAGCAAAGCTTGCCCTTCTAAATCGATATATATACTATATATTATCCATCAGATCCAGCCCCGACCTTAGAGGGGGGCCCAGTTGGGGGATCCGAAAGCGGACCGAAAAAAGGCGCTAGCCCCTGTTTTTATGTGCCTTCAGAGAGAGTGAAATCGTGTTTTTATTATATGCATAATACTGAATTAGCCTACGATTAAACATATGTATGTACATACGTACGCAATACTTATAGCCAACGAAGAAAAAGAATCGAAACAGATTTCCTACCAATCTTTTTTTTTGTTTTTTTTTTTTTGCTACTCTAAGTTGCGCGGTTGGTTGGTATTTTACCTTTTTTTTTTCTTGCTATGCAGCTCACATATATAACACGATATATCTGATACCTGCTAGCATAATATAGAGCAATAAATATATACATATACATATATACCATATAAACATATACATAGCTGATGTATCTATTGTTATCAATTTGATATTTGCATAAATAAAGCGCTAGTAAAAACATATCTGAGAATGGAGTAATTGTTTATTTACATTTCGTATGCTGAAAGTTAAAAAAGTG
Organism: Drosophila mayri; assembly: GCA_008042485.1. NCBI lineage: Eukaryota > Metazoa > Arthropoda > Insecta > Diptera > Drosophilidae > Drosophila > Drosophila mayri. Next base: position 148,562 of record VNJN01002021.1, on the reverse strand, counting down.
GGAGGTGGATTCATTGCCATAAATGCATTTTGGATTATAAAGGTTTTAAGATCAAACAACTACATTTTTAGTAGTTATTATTCCGATTTCAATGCCCAAACGTTTTTTTTTTTAATATAACATTAAAATGCAAATATCTCTTTATTTTTTGTTTTCTTTTATATTTTTATTGTTTAATTTAAAAACTTTTTGTTTGGTTTTTTTCACAATAGTTTTTGTTGTTTGTTTTATTTTCCTTTTTGTATTCTTTCAAAACAAAAATAGATTTAAAGAAGAAAAATATTTTATATAATATTTATTTTTTCTCTTTTTTGTTTGTTTGTTTGTTGCTCTCTCTCTCTCTCTCAAGTTTTTTGTTTTTAATTTTAAGAAACAATCAAGTTCTTTCTTATTTAATTATACAAATTTAAAAAAAAAATAGTAATTATATAATATAATAAAAATAATAATTATAACGGGGGAAAAATGCAAATAGTTGTTTTACGTTTTCTTTTCTTATCATTTTGTTTTGTTGTAGCTGTGTTCTTGTTGTTGGGTGTTTGATTTCTATTACTATTCATTCCGTTTTCTCTATGAGAAGCCATTGGGAAAAGGAGAAAAGGAGAAATGTATATATATATCTAGTAAATATATATGTTGCTTTATGTTCTTCTGTTTTCTGGTTCTGAATGGATTGGAAGGTGAAAAGTGGCGGTTGGGGGTGTAATAGTTGCAAAAAACGAGGTGGTCGCTGCCAGGCTTTTGGCCAGCGACCGGAATTATATTTGTTGCTTCTTCTTCATCATCATCATTATCATCTTTATGGAACAACGGCAGAGGGCTGTTATTTTTGTTGGTGGTGGTGGATATTATATCTTTCTTTCTTTCTTTTCGGAGACGCGGCTCCTTCTTTCTTCTCTTTCTTTCTCTCTTTTGCTCCGCGTATTTATTTCGCCCTCTCTATCTATCTGGCCATATATCTTTACATGTTCTCAAACTGATCGACGCGACGCTTTGTGTTACCCTTGCGGATCTCGCGGAGCGTCTTGTACTTGTCCCTTCCCTGGCGCACATTCTCGCGGTGAATCTTGTCGTTTGCCGTCTCTTTCGTCTCGTCGCGAGACTGCGCCAGATCCTGTTTCAGGGCCTGCAAAAAGATTGTAGGATTATCAACCATTTTTTAAGGTATTATAATATGTCCAAAAACCCACCTTGAGCTGATCATGTAAGCGCTCGTTGCGCTCGGCCAGCGTGCGTCTGTCCTCGATGGGGTCCTTGATATGCTCGTCGGTATCCAGGTCGCGCGACACATCACCGCCGGCATCGCCGTTCGTCAGCTCCTCCTCGTTCTCGTTCTCATCCTCAGCCACATGGTGGTGCTGCGGCGTTGTGGACGCGGCCAGCAGAGCGGCAGCCGCCTCGGCCTATGGAAATACATTAAAAATATAATTATTATTTAGATTATATATTTTACAATAAATATATAATGAAATCAAGTCATGATTTTTGGGTTTAGATTAAAGTGCGAATGGAATGCAAGTGTGTTTTTATATAACCAACATAGCATTCGATATCGTACCACACTGACCTGCTTGCGGCGGGCCTCCTCCACCTCATCCTGCAGACGCTTCGTCTCCTCATCCTTGGCATTGACCTCGTCCTGGATGCGCTGCACCTCCAACTGTTTGGCCATAATCTCCTCCTCAAGCTTGGCCTTCTCGGTGGCCTCCAGATGCTTGGCCTCCTCGAGACGCAACAGCATGCCCTGCAGCTCCTTCTGGTGCAGCTCCAGTTCATCCTTGGCGGCCTGCAGCTGCTTAAGCTGCTCCTCCAAGCGACGGATCATCTCCTGGGCCTCGAGCAAATCGCGCTGCGAGCGCTCCATCTCCTCCTGCATCTGCTTCAGCCGATCCTCATACTCCTGCTGCTTCTTTTCAGCTCGTTCGCGAGCGGCCAGCGCCAGCTGCAGCTTCTCGCTGAAATGGATATAAAATTTAATAATTTAACCAAAATAGAGAAAATTTCGTTGAAAAAAACATCAACAACAAACAACTAACCGTTCCTGCTGTTTGGCATTCTTCTCCTCGCGCGCCTGCGCCTTCATCTGCTGAACGTCAATGGTGTCCGGCTTGCGGCGACGCATATAGAGCTCATGGTTGCCCATGCAGAGGGCCAGGATACGCTTATTGATGCGAACGCGCGGCGCAAAGAACATAAAGTCCGGCGCCTTCTTGTCGATCGGCTTGATGATGAACTTCTTCTCCGAAAAGGAAATGTTACGAATCTCGGACCACGGGAAGCCAATTTTCGGCGTCAGCCGATCGTCCTGCTCGTAGATATTAAGGCCGAGAGCATCGACGCCCAACCACAGATCGGTGCCCTTCTTGTTGCGGATCTCAAAGTAATTAACGCCATACATCTCCAGATCCTGGGCAATCTTCAGATACTCCATCATGGCGTCCTCGCGCAGCATGCTGCGATGCTCCTGCCACCAGGTCATAATGGATTGCTCCCACTCCTCCTTGGACATCTTGTGCTGGTCAATGACACGCTGCGGCAGCAGGCGATCGTTGGCCAGAAAGCCGGCTGTGTGTGTGGTCTTGTTATGGTCACCGTGACGCGCTTGGACGGCATACGAGGCCAGCAAGACGGATGTCTCGGGCGGACAATAGATCTCGTCGGTCAGTATGGCATTCTTCACCTGCAGATAGAACAGGCGCAGTGTAATGTCCTGGATCAGCTCCTCGGCCACGTCCTCCGGATAGAATTTGGCGCGGAAACGGAACTGCAATGGGTTCTCCTTCTTCACATCCTGATTCATCACCTACGAAGCAGAGAAAGGATACATTATATATAAATAAATACTGAAATATATGAACATTTTCGCAACAGTTAAACTAAAATTAAAATACAAATAAAAATTAACTCTTTAAATACTTTCTAGCTGAATTTATACACTAAATAAATTATAAAAAAAAATATTAATAATAATATTTAGAGTAAGCAAAGTTATTGCTTAAAGTGCTCTACAAATTCCTCAGTCTGAATTTAGGGAATTTCATTCATTAGCAAAGTTTGTTGTTTGGTTTTATAGTTTATAGGGGCTAAACCAGTAGGTTTTTGCTCGTAAAAAATAATAAATAAGGGTTGCTAATAAAAATTAATTGTAATAATAAATAATACAAAATAAACAAAGAATTATATTTCAGTGCTTTTCGTCTCAATTGTTACCCATGTCGAGAACGGCATTGATCCAGTCTGTTGCAGTTGTTGGTGTGCAGCATTTAATTATATAATTATATATTTTATAAACATATTAGTGAATATATATTTTTATATACATGAATTTAAGCTACAAAATAAAGGTTAATTTACTGGGAACAATGGAGCTATGGTTTCTTGATCTAGCCAAAGGAGCTTTGGATTTTTAATGGGGGATTTTTTTCGAAAGATATTTTCAATCATAATCCCACCATATCATCGGCATCGTCATCATCTTCGCTTGTCTCCGCCTGATTTAATCCATTATTGTCGGCGGCTGTCTTTTTGTCCACATACTTCTTCACACGCTTCAAATATTTTATGGTCTTTATGGCCGGTGATTCGGGCTATATTATATTATATATCATATATATATAATAAATAAATTAACTAACGCTAAAGTAAGCTAAATACTAATTCGCATATAATATGGTTCTTTCCAAAGAACTTTATTTATCAAGTTATTTTGTGAATTATTTAAAGAGATTAAAATAGGAAGTGAATGTATAAAACTTGCTGGACAAGTCTGAATTTTAATTTCTTAATTAAAATATAAAAAAACATCTAGGATAGATTCTCACTCACAATTTTTCGTAGGACTTATTATATACAACTTAAGCTAGAGTCTTACCTTTTTGTACAGCTTGATCCACGTCAGATCGCCCTTTGAGTCGGTGTACTGGAGGCCAAAGAACCACACCTCACGCAGGCCGATCGTCTTCACCACCTGGTCAAACAATTGTTTGCCCGTCGTCGTCGACTGGATGGCGAACTCCAGTTCCGCGTCCATTGTCGTGACGCGCACATTTAGCTGCAAAAAAATAATAAGAATTATTAAAAAATATTAAAAAATTAAAAATGCGTTTGCATTATTTAAAGATCTCCTAAAAATCCTATAAATTATATTTTAAAACTAGCTTTAATAATGGGAAAAATGGAATCTAATCTAGATATGAATACAGAATACCATTTAAGCCTATATAAAGGTGTTACCTATTCTCTCTCAGCTTCCATTGTTATTATTTTTCATAAAATTTCATATAAATATATGATATATCCATTAAAGCCTGCCTTCAGGGTAAATCGAAATGAACTGCATTCTCCAGCTGATCAAACACCTTTCGCATATATCGATGGACACCTTCGGTGTGTGCCAAAAAGGGGAACTTTTGTAGGGTTCGATGATGGGGCCGGGGGAGAGGGGGTCTTGTTTGGGGGTCGCCGATGGATTAACGGGATTTGAGCCAACATGCGAGGAGGGCACGTGCCAGCCCAGAATTGGATTCGCTGGCAACAGCGCGATGCATACTTGGCAGCTTGCATAAGTCGGGCTTTCGACTCAAAACGCACGTTTTCTCAATGCAGTGTTAACGAGGAGAAGAGGAAAGTAAGGGGAGGGGGAGAAAATCTAGGTGGAAATCAGAGAGAAAGGAAAGCGGACGCCAGTGAAAAATCACGCTCGGAATACAGCAAAAAATCAATCAGGCATGATAGACAATGACAGCAAAGAGCTAAAGGAAAGGAAATAAATGAAAAGGGGTAAAAAGGAGAGAGCAGCACATCGCCAGGGCCCCTCCAGAAATGCTACGAATTCGAGATATGAGGAATCACTCTCTCCTCTCCTCTTTCTCTTTCTTTCACCTGTAGTACCTTAGCTATACCATATATGCACCTGATGTTGACAACCAATTGGGACACATGACAAAAGCGCATAAAGTGTCAACTGTACGCATTACTGGCATTATTTTTTTATTCAAAAAAGGTAATTCGCAAATAATGGGTTCAGAATGGAAATATGTATAAAAAAAATATATTCGCAGGACTCTACAATTTCTTTACCCAAATGCAATTTCTTGTACTCAAAAATCAACTCAAAATTTGACTTTGCAAGAGTTAAACCATAAATCCATCACAACTTGTCCATATAACCTCAAAGCCGACTCAAATTTAGACTTTTCCCAAAGTTAAATCATCATTTCATTCGTTTTCCTTTCCAGTTTCTTATTTGTTTATAGTTTTTTAGTCCACAATTTCGGCGCATTTTTTAGATTTTGCTTTGTTTTTTTGCTGCTCTTTTGTTGCTGTTGGTGAATGCAAATCAAACGTGACACAATGCTAGGAAATTAAAAACGTTTTTCATTTCAATCCAATTAACGTTTTTGGGTTAATGCAACCACCGTGGTTGCCTCTTTGCTTCTGTCTCTTGTTTTTCTATTTCTTTTGTTTTCCCCTCTCGAAAAAGACAACAACAACAACAACAGCAACAACAGCTATGCACCAACGGATGTTAAAGTCAACAAAAACCAGTTTAAGTGAATTTTTCATCTCCAAAAAATGTTGAATTTTGTCTCATTTTCGCAGCCGGAAGCCACAAAAAATACACAACAACGAGCAGCACTAAAAACAAGATTTAAAAAAAAAAAAACTACAATATAAAGGAAAATAACCAACTATTTTCCTGGAAAATTGAGCCATACCGTTTTCCGTTTGACACTGACTCCGCCGTAACGCGGCAAACGGACGCGGCTGTCGGCGGAGACGACAACCATTTTGGGCACCGAAAAAGGGTTTCTCAGTAATTTTTGAATTATTACGCTTTTCTATGCTAATCGCCGAATGGGAAAAAGAAATATAAGTTCCGATTCACAAGACCCGTGGAAATTCGGAAAAGACGGCGGCAATCCAGGCAAGCAACGCGCGCGTTCAATGCGATTCTGTTGTCCAGCGGCAACTGAGGAAAATGGAAAAGTCACGGCACGTTTTTAAGCCAAACACAAAAATAAAAGACTGCCGACGAGGAAAGCAGAATAAGAGAAAAAAAAGGTAGGGAGGGGAAAATCGGTGGAAAATAAAACACTGTCAGAGCTTGGGGGCAGAACGAAGAAAGCAAGAAGAGGACCAGAGACGACCGAGGGAAATGTGGCAAAACTGAACTTAATTTCTGGCCAAAGGAAAGGGCAGGCTGGGAGGGGCTCTACACATATTTGTCCGAGTCATTCGTTGTCAAGTTAATATAAATTGCATGTTAATTGTGCAACTAAAAATAGACAGCAACCATTTCAGAAAAAAAAAAAACAAAAAACTGACACTTTGACAGGCTGGCTGACCATAGAGGTCAAAACTAGGTCTAATGCACACACACACATCCAGTGGGGGTTAAAATTAGTAGAATAATAAGAAGAAATAAAAATTAAATGGAAATGCAAATAAAAATAGATGTTCTACATTTCATAAATAAATTAAACAAAAAAAAATTGCCGTATTTTGCACATAGCAATTACTTGAAAAAAATATATAAAACTAACAATTGCTTTTGGTAAATATAACAAGTTATTAATTGCCATTACCCTGTGAAAATTAGCAGTCTAGAGCTTTTGCAATTGGAAAAAAAAAAAAAAAAAAATACAAATAAAATAATGTATACATTTTTTAAAACTATATTTTAAGAGAGAGAGCTATAGACCCAGCCCCAAGGTGGGCAGGCAGCAAACAAATCAGCGTCAATCATACGACGCGTTGGCCTGTCAGTTCTGTTTTATTGAAGCTCCAAAGCGACCGAACCTCCAGCAGCAATTAACCTCTCCCCAACTATTTGCTGACTGAACAAACACACCAACATATATATATACTATATATATATACATATATACAGGTACATATTGAGGAAAACTATAAGGCGAAAAAAGGGAAAGTTATGGAGAAACCATTCAAGCACAATTTGCATTGACTTTAAGGTGGTCTTTTGAATGGAAATTTAGCAAAAGGGAAAACTGTGTGGAACTATAAATACATTCTAATTAAATATTTCTTATTCTACCCGAAATCAAATCATACAAATTGCATTCAAAACCTTCTCTATCATGTGTCTATAATGATGAACATATAGCAAGCCATCCATCAAGTGATCAAGTGATAAACCTGGCCAAGAAAGTCTTGATGCCTCTGACTGATATGAGCAAGTGATTTCTTCCCCCAAAATTTAATAATAATCGGGGAGAGGGAGAGGAAGCCATATCAATGACGTCGGGACCCTCTATTTAATCTAATTTTCCTGCCAAAATAAGAAATACAAATTAAATATATGATGAAATTTTGTTGGCAAATGTCCAAGACCAGATACTCAACAGACCAAAAGAATAACAAAAACGACGTCAATAATAGAGCCAACCATGACGTCTTTGGGCCAAAAGGAAACTGGCTTCCTGCAATTGACGACAATTGCTAGTTCTCGTTCAAGTGTTCTTTGATAAGGATTTCCAAAGATTTCTAAACATTTCAGACAATTTCTGACAGCACCGACAACTGATAACTGACAACAGCTTCGAGTTAATAACTAATCTTCAATAATTTACCAACGTTTCTTGTCGCAGTTCGATAGAGCTTCTGTCAATTGATTCCCCGATTTATGATTGCTATTTTGTGGAATATTTTGGAGCAGTATAAAATAAACATATATCTTTATAGTTAGCTAAACATGCATTAAAGTATGTAAAATACTTACCGCTTTTGGAGACATCTTGCTGCTGGTTGTCCTTTCCTTTTTTTCGGTGGAAATGAAATGCTTACTTCCGGGCAATTTTCTTGTATTAACTGTTCGTTGTTATTATTGTGCTGCGATCTGCAAATAACAAAGAAATAATAATTAATATATTATTTATATGAAAAATAAAAAATAAAAGGCAAAAGCGTATTATTACTCAGTTCAAAAGTAAAGATAAATCTATGATTAATCTAGGAAAAGGGTTTGCTATGATGAATCAGTCAGTTACGTAGCCAAAGTTTATTTGCTTAGCTGGCAAAGTGTTGTATAAAATGCGTCACCGAAATGTCAACATACTCTTCGATATGTATTTCTCCTCTTTTCAAGGCCAATACTATGTAGTAGTTTTTAATAATTAATAAATCAACACTGCATATTGATTATTTACCAGTTGATTGACGCAAATTTGTCGCGTTATTTTATAGTTGCAAATGGAAAGCTCACGATATGAATGAATAATGAACCCCCTTCTTTTTGGCACTCGCTCTATAATTCCCCCACAAATTCCATATACTATACACATATATATATATATATGTATATAATATCTAGCACATGTGGTTATATCTGCTATAGATTTTTATTAGTACTTATGATTTCACCTGGCACTGTGACAACAAAACTGCATTCAGCATTCAGGGACACAAGGTTTTTGCTTGCTAAATTGATATAAATAAAGTTTCTCTTCCTGATAATCGTTAATGCCTAAACTTAGCTTATTTCATATAGCAGCAAGTTGAATTCAGGGAAGCTGAAACGACTACAAACCATAAATGATCTCTTAGCAAATTTGTTTACATTTCATAATTGACTTTTCGTGGCGGAAAACTAAGCACTAAAAGTCCAAGTCCCACATATCTGGTCTTTTATAATTTGGCTTTCAACAAAGTGTTTGCTTGTTTGTTTGTTTGCCTTCCCATTTGGTGTGTGCACTTGATATTTACATTAACAAATGGCGTAAAGATTCTATTTTCAGAGGAAGGCTGCCTTTGCCTGCTACCAAATATGTGTTTGCATTATCCAATTAAATTTGACACAATTGACATATGAACTGGCTGTCGGAAGGGGACAGAGAGTGCAATGGTTCACGGGACAGCCATGACGCCAAATAGTTTCAGTTTTGTTTTTGGGCATCTTTCTTTACTGTTTCCTTTTGGGTTACTCTTAATTTTGATCTCCCAGGAAATTTAAATAAATATTCAAATAATATTTGCTTATGGTATCGAAGTCCTGGTTGTACAAAATATGGAAATATGATGTATTTGGAGAATCTAACAAGTTAGAAAATATTAAAGTATAAGAAAATATTATTAATGTGAATATATATATATATATTATAGTAAACACATTTGATGTATATCTTTTTTCCTTTTGGTCCAAATAAATGTAATTTTTGGGGCAGAAAATATGCCCAATTTCTAGGGCCTCTTCGAAATGTCTAGCTACCTGCAAGCCAAAGCTGAATTCAAGGCAAGTATAGCTTATAAACACAACTGGTTTTATTGATAAATAAACAAAAATAAAAAACCCAAAAGCTATGGTGTTTATCAATTCCCAAGGATAAAATAAAATAGATTACATTTTCTATTTAATTCCCCTAAGCAACTGGGGATAAACTTCAAGCAATTCCCTGAAGTTGGTTTTATTTCTGGGTGTTTGGTTAAAAATATATAAATTTTCGATTTTCGAGTTTTACACAGAAATTATAATGACATCATGCCATATTTATTATCGCCACGGCATAAACTTGAAGAGGGCTGCCTCTTAAAACACAACACAACAAAATAAGAAATATAACCGAAATGAAATGAGCTCATACTGATTCTGTTGGTGTTTTCGTGAAGGGGTTTTGGTTTTTAGATTTCTGTTCAACTTGCTGCTAATCAACGGCTGCACACACATTCCTCCGGCCTGATATCCGGATTCGGTGGCTTGGGTTCACTCGTTCTTCTCCGTGATTAAGTGCATCCTGCCGCCTCTTTTTCTTTGCTTTTTGCAGCTTTTTTTTTTTTTTTTTTTTGCTGATTTTCTGCTACTTTTATGAATGAATGAATGAATGAATAGAGAGAGATTCAGTCCGTGGGGAACGCAATGCGTCACTTCCTCTGCTGCCGATTCAAACTTAATTGCGATTTTATTTTATTTAATTTAGTTTTTATATATATGTATATACACATACTACGGCTTTGATCGCTTGCCGCACTTTGTGGCGGAAATGATTTGGCGGATTTATACAGAAAAACATTTAAAACTTTAATACCCAAGTCCAGCATGCACACGCTGGGAGAGGTCGATGTCCACTTGGAATTAAGGGAAATTACTTGGAAATTACATTAGTTTTTATTTAAAGTTATATATAGATGTGATTTTGTACCCTTTTGTTTTTTTTTAAATATGTTGATCTAAGCTTTAAAATGTTTTTATTTCTAATTAAACTGTAACGCAAAGCTTTGGTATTATTATTATTATGATTATTTACAAAATTTTACCCAACTTTCGGTTTCAGTTTAGCCTTTATGGAGACACCACCTCAGCTTTGTTTTATTTATGTTTAATATCCATTTAACTACATTAATGAGTTCAACGTTGAACGAGGGAAAAATCGTGGCAAAGGAGGAAACAACAAAAAATCACGTTTATTGTTTGACCACCGGAACAAACCACAAGAAAAATGGATAAAACAAAAAGAAAAAGATTTAATGAGAGAGAAAAACTGTTATTGCGTATGCGCAACGCATTTTAAAATCTATCAAATTAAATGAAGAAACATAAAGAAAAAGAGACAGACCTCCCCCCTCAAGTCATTACTTTTACTTTTCTCTCAAATAATAATAATAATAATAATAATGAGCATCGTCGGCCGGTCACTTTTAATTTCAACAATTATTTGTCTTTTCGTTTTTCCTTCTTTTTCATGGCGCGTTGATTTTTCTCCCCCATAAACAATAAAAATAAAATAATTAAAATGCGCAACCACCGATAGCAATCAAACTGACCAAATAATCTATATAGCATATATGTATATGTTTGGGCCAGATACATATATTCAAAGATACATATGTGTTTAGCTTCAATTTTATGAATGAACATCGGCGAACAGTGGCGGCAAAACAAAGCAAACCAAGAAAATAGCTGGGAAATTCTTAATTACATCCTAATTTAGTTCCCTAAACAGCTGTTCATCAAGTGTTGAGACAAGAACAACAGCAATTTATCAAGTTTCCGACAGCTTTTTTACTTAGAAATAAAAATAAATGAATTAAAACTCAATGTAAGGCCTGAAGAATAGAGAATACCCTTTGGTTCTTTTGCTAAATTGGAACTATTTGTTAGTTTTTCCACAAATTTGTATATTTATTATTAAGAAAATGTCTCAAATCGAATTAGTAACTACTTGAAACAAAATAAATTTATGCTTTTAGTTTACCAAAAATATTAACAAGACATTGTATCTTTGTATCTTTAATATTTCTTAAGAATTATAAAAAATACATAAATCCTTATTAAATGGTATACAAACAATAATATCTGAAGAGTAATTTGACACATTTGAGGTTTGAGGTTTCCTAAAAGAAATAAAAGTAGTTATGAAAAACCACTTCCCACCTTTAATTCCGGATAAATAAGTAAATTTAAAGGTAATCCATAAAAATCCCCTCTAAAAATATCTAATATATCACAAGTTTATAGTTATAATTTCCCCTTATCTCTGACTTATTAAATACAACCTCCTCACAGCAACTCTCATCGTCAGCTTGACGTCAATATTTCATTCTCAAAGAAAGAATAAATAAAAGGTCCTAAAAATGAGGCGGAAAACAAAATAGAAATGGAAAAAAATAACAAATGTGACGATTTAATGAAGCAAATTAGGCTTAAATGTTCTAGATAGCTAAAAAAGCAAACAAAATCGCGCACGTAAAGAAAATATATGACAGCAGCAAAGAAAAAAACAATGAATAAAAGACACACACTAACACACACACATGTCAGAGACACCCAAGAATGGGAATTAAAAGGGGGGGTGCGGAGGGAGACACCTCACGAATGGGAAATGAAAACATCAGCTATGCCGCAATTAGCACAGCACGCAAATACATTAGGCATTTCCTTCCTTCTACCAGTTTTTGCTACCAATTTGTCGCACTGTTTCGACCCACTGTGCACACACACGGACTTCGTGTGTCTTAATTCTGTAAATATTTTGTAAATTGCCAACTCACAAGAGCAATTAGTTCTTTTGCCGAGCATTTTCTCGGTGCTATCATAATTTATTGGGAATTTAGTAATGAGCAGTGGGAAGTCGAATTTAGAGCATCTTCTTGGCACTTGAAATAAAAAAAAAATTTAAGGGAGTTTGCTAGAAAAATAATAAATATTTTAAGTCTGGCTTATACTACGATTATTTGTTTATTAAGAAATTTAGCATAAAGAATTAAAAAAAAAAATGACAGTGGTTGTTTATATAATTTTAATTGAATGTAAAAATATAAATACGATATATAAGACATTCATAGTGAAGTTAATCTTTAAGAGGGATATTAAACTTATAGTTTTTTCTTCCTTCTCATAAATATACGACGCTTCAAGGATCGATTTAAAATACATAAAAGTAGAAATCATTCTAGAAGATAGCAAGTTATATAAAGAGTTGTTATCATCTGTTTTTGTCCGTCCCCTCGATGAGGCCGAAGGCCTGTTATGCAATCATTTTGGATTTCCCCCTCATTCCCACACACACATACACATGACCGCCCTCCCCCCCCATCGATAGATGGCCGTTAATTGTTTTTGTCAATTGTCAACGTACCGTCGCATGCAAAATACACGCACACACAAAAAATAAATAAAAAATAAACCCCACAAACAGACAGATACATTGTCTATTATTTGCCATTTGTTGGTTTATCTAACTGACAAATTTGACTGATTTTGGAGGGGAAAGCGAGGGGGGAAAGGCTGGTGACTGCTGACTGGAGATTAACTTGTCAATCAATGGAAAGTTTTTTTTTTCGGAAAAGCTCAGTTTTACTCAGTGATGTGTGTGAGTCCGGGGAGAGAGAGGGGTTTTACCCTGAAATGTTCATTGTTATATGGGAATCGATAATCTTAATTGGGTCAAATTACATAACTGGATTGGGGACGCTTATCAGCACTGACCGACGGAATGATACCAATTATAAATGGGGCCGGACATTGAGCACGTTCAGATACGTTCCACAGTCACTGGCATCGGTTTTTTTTTATTTGTTTGTTTGTCACACAATTGGAGCCACAAATTATAATTGCAATAGGGTTTTTTTTTACAAAATTAAACAAATAATTGCCCAAAATTGGTAATAAGAATAATGAGTGCACTGAAAATACAAAGTATGAGTTATAAATTATATTTTAAACATCAGTTTAATGTTTTAAAGCTCATAAGAAATAGTTTAAAAATCTAAAAATAATAGAGAATATGCTTAAAAAAATGTAAGTACAAAAAACAACTAGCCAACATTACTAACACTTCGTGTTGCCTTATTTTTAGTTCTTCAACTTCTACAACTATTCAAGTACAGTTGTACGTGAGTTGTTTTGGATCAACGAAATATTGGTTAACTGCCCATCAAATTCAAAGTGCACGAATTGCGGTTTAGCATTGCCACAACACCAACACCACCAACAACAGCGGCAACACGTAGAAGAAAATTGGTTAAAATGGTAATAAAATCAAGTTAATGTTGTCACCACTGCCACTTCCGCTAGCAGCCGTGACAACAACAACAACAACGGCAGTAAATAACATTTACAATGAAATCATGTGCATATCTTATCTGACTTTATATACACACACAAAAACTCAGGGCAATGGCAATTGGCCTAAAAATATTTTATATGCCTCACCGAACAACAAACAAAAAAAAAGCACGGCTAGACAACAAAAACTGTAGGGAGACACACAACTCGGGAGGGGAAAAAACAATTAGAAATTGGCAAATAGGAACAAGTCTCTGATAAAACAATGGTGTTTGGGGATATCTATCTTGTCATTAACACTGCAAAAAAATGACTACTTCGGGGACAACACCATGTATACATTATTGATAAAATATTTTTTGAAAACTCTTCTTAGATTTGATGACAGAAAATAAGAATTTATCAGAATTCGTTAAGAACTATCACTTTGGAATGCTTTAAATATTGTTTAACAACCTTAAAAAAAAGATAATTAAAGAACTCATTAAACACATGCCAAAATATGTGTGTTTACATTTGCATAAAATAAAACTTAACTTCACAACAAATATGTTAACACGTCAAAAATATTTCCAAGTATCGTAACAATGTTAAAATATACAAAATAATTATGCGATAACAAAAGCCAATAACACTTAAACATTACACAAGCTTCAATTGGCATATTATTCACCGCTAAATTCCAAAACTACCAGTCAGAAAAGCAAACAATCCCCCAATAATAAATAAAATAAAATGAAAACCAGTTACCTGGCAACAAAACAATGTTCGGAGATTAGTTGGCGAATATTCTTCACTGGAGAGGGGTGGGGGCAACACACACAGCTACAAAACTGAAACTGAGTACAGTCACCACTCGAATATGTAAACACCATCCAGGTCGTTACTCATCCGCCCCGTGTGCCGTATGTATGTGCATTTATTGGGCCAAAAACTGCGCCCACTTGTTGCCTCTGCTGTTGCCCTGTTTGCCGTGGCTAAATGCTTTCGTTTTCAGTTCGACGTCGACGACGACAATTATACCAAAAGACACAAAGCGAACGGCAATTGTCAAATAAATGGATGAGATGTTTTTTTTTTTTTTTTTTTTTTTTTTTATCGCTTTGCTAAGCCAGTGTGCGAGAGTGGTTATGAAACGCAGACAATTTGCATGCACTGTGCGCTGTGATGCAACACACTAATAGCTAAATAGAGAGCTCGCTCCTCCATCTGGCACTATTTATTTTTATGTCCATCGTGCCGCATATTATTTGCAACTTATTTATGACTGACGGCTCGTCTTGTTAGCTAATTTCATTTTTATTTGAGTTCATTTCGACTTGGCTTTGGCCTGGCCTGTCGCCCGTGCAAATATTGTGAACAATGAGCAATGGAGAGGTGGAGAGATACGAGAGATATAGAGACGACTAAGGCTGAAAGAGTAAATAATAATATGCGTGACATTGGGTTTTGAGGTTATGCATACGTTAATGTGCTGCAGCACAACTTCAATTGTGTTGTCTGTTGTCTTTATTAGTTTTGCCGACAATATGAGTAGGTCCCCAAAATGGGACGGGGGGGTTGTTTAATAAAAAAAAATAAACATAATAAAAACGGTGGAATACGGTATACCTGTTATGATAACACTGCATTGAATTTATAATCCCCAATTAAATAATTCATTTAACCTGGATCAAGTGTAGTGACTCAGTTAAGTTAGTTGACTCAAAATCTGTTTTTTGAGATAGCAGAAAAATCTCTCGTTATGTAGACATTTAATTTATAATGTTTTCGGTTAAGTTTGAATGATTTACAAGTTCTAAGAGAAAGTAAAATCTGAGTATATTCTAAATAAATTAATATAAAAAAAAATATTTCTAATATACTATAATATCAGAGAAATATCTTAAAATTCCTTTCATATTTTCAAAAGAAATTTCACAGATATTTTTCTGATTGATTTATAGCCAGGTAAGCACGAGAAGGAGAACACCACAACAAAAGCCATTAACAAATAAGCGTTAATGAAAATGTGCACACACACATACACACACAGCACTCAGCATCACACGCAAAAAATGAAAAATGAAAATGCACAACTCACACACAGCTGCCATTAAAACAACATTAAAAAGTAAAACAAACAGCCATGGCAACTAATTTTTTTTTTTTCGTTTTTTTGTTTTTTAACTTTTTGTTTTCCAAGTCACCGCTGGAGATGATTACATTTCGATAAAAACAGCGGGAAACGAGAGGGAATTGAGGAGGGGACAGGTGAGATAGCTCAATGACAAGGTAAACACACACACTCACGCACACACACATAGTCAATACTCACAGGTGACAATGCACAGGTAAGCAACTAGCAGGCGCTGTAAAAAGCTTAGCAACAGCGGAAGTTATGATTAATTGCCACACATCCGTTGTTGGATAATCGGATTGAATAATGCAGAATATATTTTCAAGATCTTTAGGGGCTCAAAAATATATATTTCAACTCTAAGCGTTTCATTTTATTTATTTGTAAATATCTAAAGAACTTTCTAATATCTTCCTATTAGTAAATAACTTGAAAAAATAAGTATAAATTCCCCTAGCAATAAATTTTTATAATTTTGTATTTTATGTTTTATTATAAGAAACATATTAAAGTGTTTAAATTTTTCTAGAAAAATAAATTTGCCAACTAAAAATCTACGGCCTTCCATAAATATTCTAAAAATTAGGTCAATCTTTTCACATTGTTCATATTATTCCATGTGTTTAGTTTCACCTTCAATTATAATTTTCAGCTAAATTGGCATAAGAAAATATTTAAATTTTGTTTTTCTGTTAATTTATTGTACATTTATTTGCCTTAAAAGGCTTTACGATTTCTTGGTAAATCTCAAAACAATCTCCTGGCACCTGAGTCATAGGGAAAAATATATATATTTTAATTGAATTTGAGGCAGTCGTCCCACAGCCGCATTATTATTGCCTTGGTGGTTAAAACAACATAAAAAATCAAAAAGAAAACAAATGGCAAGGCAAAAACAAATCAGAAAAAGCAAAGCAAACATCAATTGCACAATTAGTCATTTCTTCAATTAATAATTGACTATTTTTAAATGTGCGCCAGTCGTCGTCAATGATAATAATGTGACGCCGATGATGAGCCTCGGCAATGAGAGCTCCATAATGATGATGAGCTCGCTCAGGTCTTGAACAATTTCAAATAAGGCAACAATAAACACATAACGTTATTATCTTCGAAAGTACAAAAAAACCCCCGGGGGATAATATATAATATATCACCTAGAAACTTGTACAAAGTACAAGGAAATACTTTTAAACTTAAAAATTTACATGGAAACGAGTGAGTGAAGTTCAGATTTATCTTTCAGCAAGCTTCCGAATTCTAAAATTCTATCTAAGATATTTTATATATTTACCCTTTCTTTCATTCTTTTTTATTAGGTTAAATTATTTGTATATAATTTACTGATCCCTAAAAAGCTTTACATATTTTTTTTCTCAGTGCACTCTCATGGGAGATTTATCATGGTTTTTTTTCCCTCATCATTTTGTACACCTTGAACTTTGACGCTGTGGCTGCCTGTCTCGGTGTCGCTGTAGACGTCGTCGTTTAACTTCAAGCTTAAGTGCAATGTGTCTGGCGATCTTTCAGTTAAGCGCCCCTTTAGCCCCCACCCCCCGTCCTCGCTCACCTTCGCAATACGTGGAAACGTGCTCATATACACACACACATACTAGGGATTCGTGTAATTGAAGTATTAAAAAAAAATAATAATAAAAGAAAAAAAAGCTGAATAAGAGAGAAAAACAAAAGACGACGAAGACGCAGAAAAAGGTAGAAAAAGAAGTAGATGCTGCCTAAGCTTGTCTTACGGATTTTGGTGTGTGCGGGTTGTGTGTGTGTATACATATACATATATGCTCAAAAGCATTCGTCTGCATTTTGTGAACAGCAAAAAGAACAAAGTGAAAATAAACTAATAAATGGGGTTTAGAAGCAGTGGCTACCCTGTGAATTATATCGATGTATCTTTGAAGTAGAGATCGAGAGTGTGTATCTTTAAGGGCTTGTATCTTTTGGTTAGCATCTAGCCCAGAATTGATCAAATAAAGAAAATGTAGAGTGAAAACTCTATCTATATAACTAAAATTCCGATTATCTATTATTATATTATTATTTATTTAATAATTTCTAAAATAAATTTTAAAATAAATTCGAACTTTTAGTTTCCATTTACAAAATTAGTAGTACACAAAAATCAATAAGCTTTTATTGTTACGAAATAAATAACTCAAAACTTCGAACCCAAAATAAAAAAAAAAACATATCTTTTTAAAGGGTAAATTAACCTGTTATTTCTTTTTGTTAATTTCTTTCCCCCCGATTTTTGACATTTTCAGCATGGAATTTTGTGCTAATGACATCAATATTATAAAGCCAACTAAAAACGGGAATTGGTGACACTGGCGGCAAAGGGACTTTTATGTAAATTAGTTAAATTTTTGTTTAAATCAATGAAGCGTCATCAAATTGTTTTTAGAATTCTTCTCTCAACTGAGAGAGAGAGGGAGAAATATATGTTAACTGACCTTCACAGGTTGCGCATAGAGAAAAGTCGTCTCTCAGTTAGTTTTTATTTTTTTTTTACCTGGGTGCGGCTTCAAAATTAACAACTTTTGGAGGCTGAGATACACAACAAAAGAAAGCTGCGGAATTTTAGCAATGCGGCCAATGATCTCGCCCAGCTTCTCCTCCCACCGCCCACTACAAAGCCGCTTTTCTCTTGGCTTAAAAAAAAAATACCGTGATCACTCAACAGGTGGCCTTTGCATTTCAGGTGTTTTTATTTTTGTTAACAGCCACTAAACGAGTTTGTAACTCTTTGAGTCAAGTATTTCTAAGGTAATTTGTCATTGTAAATAGTTTGTATCCAATTAATTCCAGAGTTGGTTGTAAATTTATTAAAGTTATTCAAACTTGAACTTGATTTTTAGGGATTTAAAATTAAGATTTGCCAAGTAGTAATTATAAAATACAATTTCTAATTTAATATTATTAAACTTATAACGAATATATATATATATATATAAATTATATTTTATTTCTTCAAAGCACGCTTCAGGGTAATATGCCTCAGCCTCAAGTATATATACATACATAATATATATAGATAAATGTTAGCTTATGCACCTGATAAAACATTTCATTTATTTACTTAAGCACACACACACACACACCACCTTCAAAGGCAATTGCAGACAGAAAAAGATAAATTGCTAAATGAAATGATGAAAATTTACTTTAATATGCACTACACTCAGCTATTATTTGAGAAATTAAACAGCGAATTTAAATGCATTGAGACACGCGCGCAGCCGCAGCGCAGTGGCAGAGAGCAATGAGCAGCGATCGCATGCCACATACCCTCCTCTCCCCCCCCCCCCCCCCCCCTTCCCCTTTCCAGCCCACATTTCAGCACCATAAAAAAAAAACTTCAGGCATCATAATTAAGATTTTTTATAGCCTCAATTTAAGCGGTTTGGATATACAACAACAAAATATGAGCCAAGAAAATGTTGAGCATTATTTTTCTTTAGGCATTTAATATAGAAATTCGTTGGGTTCCAACTTCAAATATTGGACTTTAGTTGGAACATAATGAACCTATTATAACCAAGGTTAGGGTAATAGTGTGTAGGTATAATTTTTTATAATGCTTAGCTATATGAAATATATACAATTTAGATTTCAAGGTATTTAGCGAATATTAGTGGGTCCAAAAACGTTTGGAAATCAGGAAAACCCATATACTGCCTATCATAATCGATTCCCCTAAGCCACAAATTCGATTTGGACATATCCGAAATGACTATTTCTGGTTAAAACGAAAAACTTATGCAAGAGGAAGTGTGTGGTCCCCCCATCGACTTCCACTTGCAACTAATTTGGCATGGATTGCATTTCACTAGAGTCCACTACCAGTAGTGTCCAGTCCCAGTCCATATATAGTCCGATCTGACTGGATCTCATTTTCCTGCCGATTTTTACATTTAAAATGTTAACCGCCATCACAGCAAATAGCGGTAGGCAGTAGAGACACTGAATTTTCCAGTTAGTTTCAGTTTTTGGTCATGGTTTTGGCCATTTCCACTCTGTGTCTCATCCACCTGTCTTTCAACTTGTTTTATGACGAGGGCGCTGCCAACGGTGAGGAGAAAGGAAAGGGTGTTAAACTGTGTGTGGCACCTTGGATGCCACTGACATCACAGTGACTATTCCCGCGAGGTGATTTTTTGTCAAAAAGTAAATTTAATTAGCAAAATTTTAATAGTATTATTCTCCAAAAAATTAAATTTATTTTCATGTGAAATTAAAAGAAAAAAATCTAGTAAATATCTTGAAATATCTGGAAATTTTTTAATGTGAATATTGACAAGCCAGAAAGGGGACCTTTTTTCACCCTCTCTCATATAACCTTTTTGGGGAGTTGGAAAACATTTTTTTTTTTCAAACTTTGACTTCTATAACTTCAGTTTTTAGCGAGGCATCACTGTGCGCTTGCTGGTCAGAGATTTTGCTGCTTCTCTGGCGTTTTGTTGCTGCTTTTTAGAAAGTATGTCAATTTAGAAAAGCCGTTGACTGTCGTCCACCTCTGTCCACTCACACGCACACACACTCGCAGCACTCACACTTATATGCCACTGCTGGGCAGACGCACTCACACCGACACACCTGCAGTCAGGTGCGCTTAAGTTAAGCAGAGGAAAATGACTTTAAATAAAATGGTTAAATACCAACCGCAGTTTCTTGTTTTTTGTTGCCACCGCCGCTTCTTCAGATACTTCTTCTCCTTCTTCTTCTTGGATCAACACTTAGGAACACACGAAAAAAAAGTGTCGAAAATTGCAGGGAGCGACCAGGTGAGAGGGAGAGAGTGCAAGTCACAATAATAACAATAACAACAAGAGCATAACCACACACACACAACGGTATCGGGAGTCGGTATCGGTATATCGCTATCAGTATCTGTGAGAGAGAACGAATTACGTCTGCTTGAAACGAGCGCGCCGTCGCGACTGTCTCTATTTTTTTTGCAGTCGAGCGCCAAGCTGCTGCGCCGCTGTCCGCTGCCTGGGGCCTGGGGGCTCCGCTGCTTTGGCGCTGCTTTGCAGTGAGAGAGAGCTCCAGAGGGCACAGTGATCACAATTACATAGTTGCACACAAAAAATACATTATATTTAGTTATAATTTTATAAAGAAACCCCCAATACCTAAACCTATCAATAAAATACAGGATTTTTTTATTTAAGATCTGTTATTTTTAAAATTTGAATTGTCAATCACATTTATACCACTGTACATTGGAAAGAATGAGCCAGCGACAGCAGCGGAAGAGGACGCTTTGGAGCTTGGAGCCTACTTTACTCGCTCCCTCTCTCTCTCTCTCTCTCTCTTCTCAGTCGCTCTGCCCGCGTAAGCAAGTTAAGCAAAATTGTATTATACAGCAACAACAACAAACAAGTGAGAACGGTATGTATGAATACCCGACTTCAAGATACTTCTTGAACTGCAAGATACTTTTTGCTATAAAGGGTATTTTTTGCAGTAGATACAAACATGTTGCAGTAGATACCAAATTGTTGGTTTTCAAAGAAGTCACATACCAAATTTTATTTATCCAGAGATTATAGTTCCCGAGATTTTAATGGAAATATATGAATAGATAGACCAGTGTGGTTTTAGTATCCTAATATATCCTAGGCCAGCATTTATGTAAATTTTACTGTATTCAATTGAAATATTCAGCTTATAGCTAATATTTTGGCAAACGATCATTAACTTTCTTGACTTTTAAAATACTATATGCTATAATAAAATCAATGAACATTTATATTGGTCATTAGGAACCCAAATGAATCAACCTATTCCGAGTGTAGTCAATGATATCCACCTGCAAATCAGGTCAGTCAAATACAACAGGTGCTGTTAGTTGCATTGCTTTGCCATTTGCACGTTACTTCCAAGATATTGTAAGCTGATAACACGCAATATAAACGGAAATAGAAGCCTGAACAGCACCTAATGCCTAGAAGTTGGCAAACATCTTCTTTCCAGAGGCAACGCCGCCGCCTCGAATTCTCGAGAACTTTGTAACTGATATCAAGAGAGGCAAGAGACCTTGGGCCAAACATTCCAACATAAGTATGTACATGTAGTAAAGCCCAAAGTGCGATACGAGCATATCGTCAATAACGTCGCACACCGACGGCTTAGCCCAGTACAGTGAACCCTATCACTTCTTCTCACTTTACATTTTGGACCTTCAAACTAGGGGAAAATATGTTGCAAGTTGGCAAAATATGTGGAAAGCCTAATAAAAATACAGAGATAAAATAGTAAAGCTGAAAAACAGGGTAAACGTATTCTGGATTCGTTTAGAAAACTTCTTTACTTGTAATTAAATTTTAAGCACGCACCCTCCTCCCCGTAATTAACTACTTAAATCCTAATAAAACTAATAATATAACAGCAGTAGTTGTTAGTTTATTGCAAACTCCAAACGACAAAATCTCTCATGGCGTCATATTCTCTTATTTTTAAGGGATATCAGCAAACGCTCACAGATCCAAAATTAGAACATTACGTGATCTCCGAAACGCGAAAAAAATAGTTTATCAATTTGAAAATTGATAAAAAAAAATTAGCAACAAAAACTCTCGTGTGTTATCATTCAAGTTGGCGCGTAAGCAAAGAAAATAAAACAAAACTTAAGCCTGATTAGAAAGAAATGTTTAGCGACAAAAAAAAAAAAAACAAAAAAAAAAATGCAATTAATTGGGATCGAGGGTGAAAATTATAACCTAAGGTGTTCGACTTCTGGAATGGCGCAATCGGAAGACAACAAATAAATATAGCTTCGCAACCATAAAAATACTCGATTCTTAGGCTGATTAAGACAAATATACATTAATACATTATAAAAGAAATATTAAACTTTAAAAATTGTTCAAAAATAAATAAAAATTAAACTCAATATGCTCACTCATTCACACCCAAAACCCAAGTCTTTAAACGATCAACAATGCTGTGAAAAAAAAAAAACATTCCAGAATCTGGTCCCAGGCCCAGGCGATTTCAACAAAAGAGTCAACTCCTGGTCGGTTTTTATTATAATTTCTGTTGATCGCTGAGCTCTTTCACTTTTAAAAGCACTTAAACAAACACACAGAAAGCAGCAGCAGCACCACCAGCACCAGCAACGAAGATGAAAAGTAAAAGCCCACGCAGAGTGTTGTGCAAGTGAAAAAAAGAGAAAGATAAGATACGAAAAATGGTTAAATGGAGTGGAGGGGAGGGCAGAAAATGGAGAAGTGTGTGGCGGCGATTGTCGGCGTCTGGAGGTCGCCGGCAATAAAAATTAACCAACTATCCAGAACCTCGAAAGTGGAGTTTTTTTTTTCAACTTAAAGATATACTTGGTATTTTTAAGAATTTTTTAAATCATTTAAGAAATTTTTAGAGGTAATATCTTTAGATTTTAAATAAATATCCACTTTATATGGCATATCTTTTGAAATAATTTTAGCTAATTTTCGAATAAAATATAGTAAAATATACTTTTAAAACCTCTATCTCACTGCATCCTAAAAGTGAATTCCGAACCTATTATGGATCCTGAAATTGAGATACAAATTTGCCATAACAGACAGCAAACTTCTACTTAACTTTTGGCATTCTTCGGTTGACCCACTAAATTGTTGGGGTCTCCCCTCGATTTTCTTCGTCTACATTTCCACTCTTTTATGATACAACCCCTTCCCCCTTGCCCTATTCGCTAGCTGCTGCAGTCTCTTCTGAGTCATTGCCGTTGATTAATTTCTCACGCGTCGCTACTTTCGGAAAATTGGGTGAAGGGCGGACTGAGCGAAGTGAGTAACACTTGGGAAATTCAATATTTAAAATTCGAATAAAATAGGAGTTTAAAAATAAGGCAAGAAAAGTGTATTATTTAACCTTTTTTTTTTACTTTTTACTTATAGATTTTCCACCACTTAATCTCTATCTTACTTCATCTTTTTTTCAGCTTCTTTCAGCCAAAAAAATGCAATCATTTAAAATATGTAAACAGAGGTTGGCAAAGAAGAACGAGAGATAAATGCAAAGATAATCTGATGGCACACAAAGCGGAATATTTAAAATTTGTAAAGAGTAAGAAGCTGAAAGTTGGGTGATTTAGGAATCAGTTGCTAATTGTGACTTTAAAAAACTAAATTAAATAAAATTAAAAAAAATAATGTACAAATATTATTTGTAAATTATGCCAATTTAAAATTTTATATATTTAAAAATAGCTAGGGAGTTAAAAAAAGAGGCTGAGAGCTGCTCAAAATCGATGAGCGTAAAAACGCTTTTCCCCTTTTTCTAGGGGCGTGGAGGAGTTTACTTTTGATCAGGTGGCAGCGTTTGTCAATTTGAAAGCAACGTTTTCCCTATTATGTAACGATCATCTCTCTTTTCTCTCCTACTCTCTCTCTCTATATATATATATATCTCTATTTTTGCTCTCTACGCGCTTAACTAGTCAAGCATAACAAAACACGAGAAAAACAACTACAACGCCAACTCGTTTTGGTTAATTAACATAAAAAATGGTAAAGAAAACACAAAAAACGCCGCACACACTTGTTGCACAAAAAAAATAAGAGAAAAATAAATAAAATAACGAAAAAAACCGACGCCTGAGTAAACACGCGAGAGAATTTCCAGACAGCCAGAGAATTGGAGAAAGAGAGACAGCGGCGAGGGAGGGGTCCAGTGGGGGAGTTCCTTTCTTTTTAATTGCTAAAATTCAAGTTTGCAGCCAGTGGAGGGATTTTTAAATGGCAAAAGAATAATTGAAATATATTTACCAATTTTTGCAAATTAATAAGATAAAAAAACTCAAGTTTTAAAATTCTAAATCCATGTAAGTTTTGTTTTTACAAAAGAGAATCCGTAATATCAGGACAACGACTTTCATTCCCCTCATTTTTCGAACGATCACTGTACTTCGAATAGCATTGGGTGTTCGCCAGTTTTTTTTTTTTTTTTTGTTTTTTGTGAATAAATAAATACAAAATACAATATAACGAACATGCTTTCGAGGCGGCAAACAGACGCAGCCATGACGTCAGTCGCTTTTAGGTGCCTCTCCGCGCGCATTTTGCCTTTGTTGCTTGTTCGCTGCAAATTTTGTGTATTCAATGTCAAAAAAAAAAAAAAATAAAAATAAATAAAAGACACACGGCTAAAAGCCATTCCCAATTCCAATTCCCCCGCATAAAAACAAAAAACAGTAAAAAACAAAGCATGGCCATACGACATCATGGGTGCGATTGGGTATGGGAACCTTAAACTTCGATCTCCGATTTAAAATTTCCAGAAAAATAAGGAAATTATAAATAACCTGTACAAGATTGTCAATAATTAAACTAAAAAATCTGTAGTATTCCCAGATTTTTAGGTTTTATATTATTTATTTTCTATCTCCTTTGGTAAAAGATGTTGACTGACAGTACATGTAGTACTTCAGATGCTGTACTCTGAAAAGTTTTAATATATTTATGCTTTATAATGGATTCTTTTTCTATAATTTTAAAATCAAAGTATTCATCAATTAACGTGTTGTTAATGCCTTATTTATATTAAAGAAAGATTGAGTGTTATTAAGTTTTTCAAGTTTTTGGCTTGATTTATGTGTTGATCCTCAAATTAATCCTCACGATACCATCTCCAGATTTCGGCACTTTTTGCTACCTGGCCCATATATATTCTCCTGTTATTCCCGAGGACCTTGGGGGCTGGAAGAGGAGGCAAAAGATGAAGCAATAAAGCCAAGAGGATGGAGGAGAAGACTCCAAGTTGCCGGCCACGCAAATTTCACGCGAATTGGCAACACTGGCCCGGTGAAACTGGTTTTTTATTCTCGCATCTCTCATCTTCAATTTTTTGATTTTTTTTTTTGGGTGAGCGCATCTCAAAAAATATGCAAACCACCGACCACATCATACGTTTCCAGCCAAGCCGGGCCATATATATATATTCAAGTATACTGAGATATGTGTAGAAATGTGCTAATTGAGGCAGCAGCAGCGGAGAAAGAGGATGAGTGGGCACATTTCACTGTATCTGACCATTTTCCAGGCCATAAATCAAATAATGAATGGCCAAATAACCAGTCCAACTGCAAAGCTATATAAAAGAGAGACCCCAAACGACAGAGATCCTCTCTCGAGCAAGATGTGTAAATAAAAAGGCGTACAGCATCCGCCGTCAATGGTGATGCCCCTTTGTTGGTGCGAGCAAGAAGCGCGCTAGCCTAGTTATCCCAGATACGGTAATGGGTGGTAAATCGGTTCTCAAAGATTCTAGAATCTAGACTCATAGCACTCGAGGGAGCAAGGCTCATGACCTTTATCTGTATCTGTATCTTAAGAGCAAAAAAGTTAACTAAAAGTTTCACAAACAAGTTCAAAAACTCATCCTTGAAATTTTTCTAAACTATTAAAACAATTCATTTGATATTTCCACACAAACAGGGTACACCTATAGTTCATCACAAAAGCTTATGTTAATTTCTATTGACGATCGTTGGACTCGATCAATTCCCAGCAACTTGTTTCGGCTTATTGAACGGCATTCATTCGAGAAGTGAAGAAGCTGACAACTTTGTCGCTTTCTCAGTGCCACACAAAACCGTTAAAAATTGGCCGGGGAATGTGTGAAAGGAGTGGAATGGAGGCAGAGCTAGATGCTGTAAAGATCGAACCAAGGCACACAAAAAACAATATATCGTCATCACTATAAAACTTCTGCTTACTACTAAAAAAGAATTACTCAGCCTTTAAAGCTTTTTGAACACGAATTCAAATACAAAATCACAATAAAAATTCATAGCAAATGCTTAGAAATAAAACATAAAGCTCAAAACTAATAGCAAATAAATAAATATACTCCAATTGAAGCCAAGATTATTTCCAGGGGTATCTCAGCTGTGCAACAGATGAAGCGAGATCTGTTGACTCACAGTAGATATATAATGTACATAGTGGGACTTTGACAATGCATGACAAAACACAAAAGAATACTGCCTGGCCAGCAACAGGCTGAAAAAAACGTCTGAAAATGCTCGGTTCAATAATAATAAATAACAATCTTTGTATGAAGGGGGGAGGCGCAGCGCTGAATGAAGAACTAAAGCAACTGGAAACTGTAACAGCTCTTTGAACCCCTATTAAAAACGGGCCGTCAGAAAAGTTGACAGTGAGTTACAGACTTAGAGATGGTGTATCTTTCTATTCTATTAACTTAAATATATAGATTATTTAATATTAAGAAAATGTAATACAAAAAGATGTAAGTATTCGGTCTTATGAAAATTTAAAAGACACCTAAGTTGGTGTTATGTTTAAATTTTAGAAGTTTAAAGTGAAATTTATTGCAAAAATTATTTATCTACAAAATATTTTGTTTGTCTTTTAATTATAATTTTTTTTTTTTTAAATAACCCGACTTTAGCTTTTTCCCGGCAAACGTTCAAAAGATGCATCTGCGATCACCAGTTGATCTGGTAAGAAAAAAAAACGGCGTCACGCACCCATCGCCACACATTTTCCAACTGGAGACGCGATGTGTTCTAACTGGAAAATACGACTCCATGCTAATGAGCAATAGGAAAAAAGCGAGATAGAGGTCGAGGGGTACATTTGACAAAGACGGAAGTGAGCGACTTACGAGACACAAAGACAAAAAGGGAAGAAAAGAAAAGGCGCGGAATGACGGCAAAAGGTAAAAGTGATAGGGGAAAACTTAGGAAAAACGGAGGTTGGAGTGGCTGCTGCAATTTTCACACGCTTCACTCACACGCACACACACACATGCGGTATTTGTGATTTATGAGCAGCTGCCGAAAATTTCAAAATTCACTCAAAAAGCCCTAGCTTTGTCTCGCTCTTGCGCCAAATTAACCAACCGACTTTTGGCTTGGCTTTTGAACTGCACGTGTGTCTGTTTGAGTGAGAAAAAGAGAGCATAGGAGAGATGGAGTTTCTTTAAAATATAGCCTTAATATGCGGTATTTATTATTTCTATATTCACTTTCTTGAAATCAACTTATTTTAACTTATTTTTAAATGCCGGTTAATGACTCACACTCCAGCGTCTGTCTTTCTCTTTCTTTCACACAAACACACATAAATGCCGCCACATACCGGTATTTCAGCCTTTGCTTTCTTTGCGTTTCGTTTTAGTTTAATATTCTTTCCTACACATTTACTACTTTTATTCTTGTAATTTAAGCAACAATATCGGGGAAATTATCCTGGCAAATTGGGATTAACGTAAATGTAAATAAAAGAAATTAGCAAAACTCACTCACCCACACACATACAGCTTGCTGTTGTTTTTGTCGCCAGCAAAGGGTTTAGAATTTATATTCCTCCAAAAATTGGTCCGGGTCTTATTCCTTTTTGCGGCACACACGTATAAAAAAGGCAGTTCGTCGCGCTGAAAACGAAACACGAATATAAAAGCGGGCGACAAAAAAAAGACGTTCAACACTTTTGCCGGCGTGCGGTAGTGTGTGTGCGAACGTGTGTCTGTGTGCGCGGCTTGTTGCGCTTTTTTGCTTTTTCGCTTGTGCGTTGTTATTTCCTTGAACTTACGTTTTTCCTCACGTTCCTGAGTTTCTAAGGTTTGATTCGAATACGTCTAGTTGCTTTAAACGTCCTTTGTGTTTCTTTTTCAAAGGAAACGAAATCAAATAAACGCAAAAAAAGAGCGAACCGAACGAAACAAAAACTAGATATGGAAGAACAACGACGGGTAACTATCGATCACATCGATTTTATTTATTTGGTATTTTCGAGATATCGAAATTTGTATGGAGTTCTGACCGATCGACTTTGGAATAACGATAACAGGTTAATAAAGAAACGAACTTATCATTTTTGAACTTTCTGCTTTATGAGTTCTTTCGTGGGGAAAACAACAACTTTTTAAGTTTAGTTTAACTTAAAGTTGTATTGTATAGCGGTTAAAATTGTTAAAGTTCAAGAAATATAAAAAATACTTTTATCTCCTAAATTTAATTTGTAATTTTAAAATTGAGGTGGAAAATAAATAGCGGTAATTTTTAGATTTTCTTTAGTTTGATCATCTGCCATGCCAACCCTCCCATTTGACCCACAAAGACGACCACCGACTAAATTTAGAAACAATTTTATTCAGCTTGATCGAAAACGTCGCCCGGCATTTGATGCCCGCTAATTTTGTACTCTCGTTCGGAGGTCAATACAAAAAAAAAATAAATAAATAAATAAATATAGTTAAGTCTTTTAGTTTGAATTTTTTGTGTCTTTTAGCGATTCTGTTATTTTGGGACTCTAAATCATAGCTTTAAATAGTGCATATTGTACTCTCCATGCAGTGGGTTTATAAATTTAAATAGGGGAATACTATAGTTTTAAATTGGGAAATAATTTGTAAACGATTTCTGTATCCATTAAATCGTGCTTATTATTGAGACTATAAAAGAACAATTTTATGGATACAGCAATCGTTTTGGGATTTTGAATTGTATTAATTTTACAAATTATTTCTCACTTTATAACTATTTCCCTATTTAAATTTATAAACCCACTGCATGGAGAGACTATAAGCACAATTTTATGGATACAGAAATCGTTGTGGCATTTTAAATAAATTATCAAAGGCGTCTAAAGCCCTAAAAGCCTTGGCTTTTTGCTAAAGGAGAAAACAAATCCCACTGATCATTCTGCGGATTCTGTACAGTCTTAGGGTTACGGTTTCTTCTTATTTGTTATTCTCCAGGGCCGCCATCCTTTCGCGCTCCTTCAGCAGCCGCTCTCTACTGTCCTGCGGATTAAGAAGCACCTTCACCAGATGCTCCACTGTCGGCCGCTCGGCTGTGCAGTAGACCTTGAGGCCCTGCGATTCCAGGGCCCGCCTGGTGCTAGGTCCTATGGCCACCAGCTTCCAATTGTCCATCGATTGGTTGTGCGCCTTGAAGTACTCTTGGGCACAGTTGACGCCCGACGGTGAGAAGAAGGCTAGGAACTCCATCGATTCGCCGTAGGTGGCAAGGGCTCGCTCCACATTTGACCCGAGCTCGGGATGACACCGTGTCTCGTACACCTCGCAGGCGTCGATGGAGAAGCCATTCTCTGCCAGCTTGGAGAGCAAAGTGTCCGTGGCAAGGTTGCCGCACGGTAGCAGCAGCGGCAGATCCCGGGATCCATCGAAGGTGTCCATAATGAAGTCGCCGAGAGCCCGCGCATTGCCCGTCTGTTTGCCGTGCGTGAATAGCTGGTCCAAGGTGCTCAGGGCCAGATTGTGGGTTACCTCGCCCACGGCATAGTTATGTAAGAGCTTCCATCCGCCGTGTAGTTCACCAAGATTCAGGGACTCCCCCACAGCCTCCACGCAGCGCGGTGAGGTGAATATGATGCCGGCATATTTGTCCGGCGTCTGGAGCTTGGCGCGCAGCTGTTCCAGGTTTTTGAAGCCGAAACTTAGTGTTGGGATGAACACCGGATTGAAGTCGTGCTTTTCCAGCGTTTCCGCGTAAACATCGCTGCTGTCCGACTCGGATTTGAATATAATCACCGTTCGCTGGCGACTCGTCATCGTTCTGCCAAGCGCTAATGCTGCTTTTATGCGTACGATTCAGCCAGTGATGATCTGCCGGATGTGTGTGTCTGGCCGTCTCGGTTCTTTATCTGCCTCGTTACTTTCCGCCTTGTTTTCCGACGCCCGCGCCTCCTAGTTTTGCGCGAAAATAATTGCATTTACTTTTAGATTACCTCTCACGCACACAAAAACACCGCTCAGCTGATGCCAGACACACAACACTCGATAGGCGAGCAATTGAGTCAATCAGCTGTTTACAGCAGGTGATCAAATCGATGAGCGATAAAGCCACAAAAATCTATCGATAGCCGTTTTTGTGAGCCTAACCGCGCACGTGTTGGATTCCCGTGTTGTTTGGGACAAAATTGTTGCCTTCTTTATTTTGAGCATTTCTCGCGTGAACCATGGGCAAATTCCGATCGAAACTGAAGCGCCATGGCAAGGGCAAGACATGGAGCAAGGGCGAGTCAGCCGTGTCCAATCCCGACCAGATGAAGCATCGCCTGAAGGCAAAATCACGCTTCTTTCAGCCCAATCTAAGTTTGGGTGAGTTTCTATTAACTATTTTGTTTTTCGTATCATGGCCAATATCTCTGTCATACTCTATTAGCGGCAGCCACGCCCACTGGCCTGACAATGGAGGCGGTGCATAAGCACGAGCAGCGACAGGCCTACAATAAGGAAACCACAACTGTCAACGATGTGGCCGGCAGCCTGATGAGCTTCAACTTGAACGATGACGACGACGAAGGAATGTCCGGTACGGGAACGGCGCCCTCTGGCACCGCTCAGACATTCAAGACCTTCGCCTCCAACTACACCAGCTGCAGCAACATGAGCTTCAAGAAGCTTCTAACCGGCTTCCGTGCCTCGTCCGACATGCACAAGGAAATGCTGGCCATACTCAGTGCCCTAACCGAAATAATTCGAGAGAAGGGCGGCAGCGAAACATCCACAGAGTACTTCTTGCTGCTCATGGAACAGATCGAGGCGGCAAAGGAGGATCGTGACATTATAGCCGGTTTATCATTACTATCCATGGGCATTAAGTCGGTGCCAGCGCCTGTGTTGCGTCGACGTTTCGGCCAGACAGCTGCCACGCTGCAGGCATTGCTCCAGCGATTTATAGAGTCCAGCAATCAGTCGGTCATCCGTTATGTGAGTTTCTAAGGTGATCCTTATCGTGGTTGTGTCTGACATTCACATATTTCCAGGTCGTTGGCTGCCTTTCTGTGCTGCTGCGTGCCCAGGAATATGCCACATGGACCTATAGCTCTACTTTCCAGTACTTTGATGCCCTGCTGGCTTTTAGCATTCACTCCAAGCCCAAAATACGCAAGGCAGCCCAGCATGCAGTGGTGTCCATTATCCATGGCAGTTGCTTCATGCTGCCGCCAGTGAAATCCAGCGACGATGAAGAGGCTTTATCGGAGAAGAAGGACCAGGAGCCTCCCAAGGTGAAGCATCATCCAGCGAGCAGCCGTGTCACCAAGTTCTGCCTCGCCCAATTCAAGCCCGAGGTGCTGGCCAATGCCCAGACCACGGTGCTGTATACACTGGCCCTGCTCAAGGACACACTTTCCGGCTTCCGGACGGAGGATATACGCAATGTGTGCGAGCATCTGCTGTCCATTATGACGGCGGCCAACGTGCTCGTGCGTACGAACTGCTTCCAAGTGCTGCATGGTCTCTTCCTTACCCGCAGCCCCAACCTGAATGCTTCGCTTTGCGCCAAGCTCTTGGCCGCCATTCATGAGTACCGTCCTGATCGAAGCGATGTCCGTCAGATGCTCGCCTGGATCACGGTCCTGAAGGAGGGCCATCTCCATTTGGCCGCGCTGCAGCTGGACCTGTGCATGCAGGCGCTGCCGCGCCTCGTTGATGTCTGTACCACAGACTTGTGGTTATCAGATCGCACGGAGCTGGTGGTCGGTGTATCGAATTGTATTAAGGAGCTGCTCCAGGACTGTGTGGCCACGGCCTGTAGCTCAACGGATCCGGAGGCTGTGCAGCGGAATCGCCCGAGTGTGACGAGGATAATTGAGTCGATGCATAAGGTGCTGAATGCACCCTTCGGTGAGATCTCCAAATATGTAATCCTCATCTTCTCCATTGTCTTCGAGGCGTGCGGCAAGCAATTTGGGTGAGTTTCTGGCTTGAATTAGAGGGAGACAGAGCGAGATATACTAATGTACTTCTATACACGATCTTTGCAGCAAGGAGCTAACCCCATCCCTATTGACCATTGCCAAGCGCTACGATACCCAGAACAGCAATCGGCTACAGATCGAGCACACGCTGATCAGTGCCATCAAGGCCTTGGGTCCGGAGCTAGTACTCACGGCGATACCTGTGGCGGATCCAAAGACCGGCGGCATTCAGATGGAGCGCTCCTGGATCTTGCCGCTGCTTCGCGAGGGTGCCAATGGCGCCAGCCTACAGTTCTTTAAGGAAAAGATAGTTCCTTTGGCCTTGGACTGTCAGGTGAAGTGGCAGGACAAGACATCACCAGCCTCAGCGCACATCTACGAGCTGCTATGCTGCCAGCTGTGGGGCCTGCTCCCTGGCTTCTGTCGCCAGCCGAGGGATCCCGAATATCTTCGATACTTGGCTCCCACATTGGGCACTGCCCTCGAACGGAATCCCGAGCTGAGGGCTCCCATCTATGATGGCCTGATGGAGCTGCTCGACGAGAGCCAGAGCCAGGAGTGCCATCAGGCGATTGGCATGTATGCCAAGAACTTTCTGCCACGCCTTTTCAACATTTACACCCAAAAACCAAGTGGCACCTACGAGGCGGACCAGCGAAAACGTGCCCTGGATGTGATACGTTTGTACATTTCGCGCTCGCCCGCGGATGTCCAGCTGCAGCTCTTCGAGGCCGCCCAGAGCCAGTTGGCGGCGAGTGCGGTGGCCAGCTTTGAGTACGATGCTTTGTTTGATATTAATGCCGCCATTGTGCGGGTTCAAAAGTGCCGCGGCATCGAGGCATACTTTGAGAAGCACATGGCACCCATTCTGAGGAACGACAAGTCCAAGCTGGTGGCCAAAGATGAGCAGAAGTTGAAGAAGCAGCAGAGAAAGACCTACGAGTGAGTGTTTCTTTATTGAATTTGTTTGAATTTTGCTAATTTTTTCCAATATTTCAGACTCTTGCGGGAGCTGATGACCTCGGATCAGGCGTCCTGCCAGAAGTTTACGCGCAAGAATAGCCAAGTCCTGCAGCAAATCCTCCTGGAGGCATTCAACACCAGCTGCAATGTGTGCCAGGCCTCTCGTTTGTAGTAAGCTTAACTCTGGATTTATTTCCTTATATATATATATATTCTACATGAAGCTTCTTTTTAGCTGCCTTAAATCTCTCTTGGATTGCCGCAATAATCTCGCTTACAACGATCAGCTGGTGATGAAGGCCATTCCCGAAGCTGTGCTCAATTATAAGGAGTTCAGCACACGCAAGGAGCAGGTGGCCGAGCAGCTAATTAAATTCATTGCCCAATTGTATCAGGATGCGGGCAAAATTAATGATTTCGTGGATATTCTAACGGCCGGATTTACCGGCGACGAATCCCTGGTGACTAACACAATCCTGGCATTTAGAGCCGTCATCCAGCAGCAGGGTCAGCATCTGACGGTGGCCACCTTGGAGTTCTTACTCCAACAGGTCTCGGTATTCCTTGTCCAAAAGTCGCGCAATCAATCGGAGGCTGCCGTTGCCTTTCTGATTACCTACATCAAGGTGATGCCCATACCCCTGGTGTCCAATCATCTGGAGACAATTGTAAGTTTATATAGTTGAAGATAAAAATGATATTTAACTTTATATTTTACTTGATAGATGCGCTCCTTGTCCGCCATGACCAAGGATACAAAGCGGTATTGTCGCATTCAGATTGGTTATTTCCTGAAGAAGCTCTGCAAGCGCTTCACCACCGAGGAGCTGGCACGCTTCGTGCCCGGCGACGATGAGATCACTCATCGGCGACTCAAGAAGATACGCAAACAGATGCGTCGGGATACGCGCAAGAAGCTGAACGAGGAGGCCCAGGCGGATAGCTCTGATGAGGAGCTTGTCGGCGGCAATCTAGAGCAGAAGAGCTATACGTAAGTATAAGGAATTGGGGATCGGATTAGTGTTCGATGATATCATTCAATAATTATATTGCAACCCGCAGCATTGATGATATTCTGGCTGACTCGGACTCGGATCTGCCCGAGGACGAGATGGATGCTGAAGATGCAGAGGGCGGCGGGGCAAACAAGCGGCGGAATAAAACCAAGCAGCCTAAGAAGAGCACCTACATTCGCGAGGATCCTGATGAGATTGTCGATCTGGCCGATCTCAAGTCCATTGGCAATGTGCTGAGTAAGTTCAAAAGGCTGAGAGAGAGGGAGTACTTTCAATTAATCTCTCCACTTTGCAGCCAGTGGCTCTGCTGCCCAAACGGTGGCCGCCACCAAGAGCCTCAAGCAGAAAGCTCAGTTGCCCAACGGTGGCTTTAAGACGGCCGACGATGGCCGCCTGATCATCAGCGACAAGGCACTGCGCGGCCAGGGTGCTGGCGACTCCGAGTCCTCGGATTCAGATGACGAATCGATGCAGGATGATACCAAGGAGCCAAAGGCTAGGCGTGGCATGGAGGAAGATTCCAGTGATGAGGAGGAACTGCAGCAGCAATCGACGAGTGCCGGCGCCAAGCGAAAGCGTAAGGCCAGTGATGCGCTGAGCATGAAGTCAGGAAAAACAACAGCCAGTAGTCGTTATACTGCCGCCGGTGGTGGCAAGGGTATTCATCGACAGCTGGGAGGAGCTGGAAATACAGATGCCATGTCCATGAAATCGGGAAAATCGGCCAAATCGGGCATAAACCGAGCAGCGGGCAGTGAATTTACCAGCAAAAAGGCCAAGGGCGATATGAAGAAGCGCGGCCAATTGGATCCATATGCGTACATACCGCTCAGCAGGAATACGCTCAACAAGCGGTGGGTGTTTATAATCACACTTGATTCGTTTTTATAGTTTAACTTGTACAATTTTGACATTATCTCTTGCCACAGGAAACGTTCAATGAACTCGAGAAAATTCAAGAGCGTTTTGCGTGGAGCAGGCGCCGAGACTGGCGGCGGCGGCCGTGTGTCCAAGAAATACAAATAAACTGGAGACTTGGGAGGAATTGGCCTTCCAACTAACTGGATCATAAAGCTATAGAGATAATAAGCCGGTTGATAAGCTGATGACTGAAGCTGGCGAGACGTTGGATGATTACTTCCCCACCCCTGTTACCTTTGCTTAAAAACATATATATATAAACAAATATTATATAATTAATGAAGATGACGCAGTGATGTATTAAAAATGAAAAGAAAACAATTGTGATTGAGTCTTTTATGCAGGATAACAAAGGAAATTCGGAGACCCAGATTCGAAATATTAATTTATAAACTCTTTTTTTTAAAGCTCTTAAGTATCTATGGCTTTTATTGTTAACGATTAAATCGCGAAATGCCAGCGTCACAAATACAGATTAATTGTATTAATAATCCTGTTCCTGATATTTTTCAGACTTTGTTTAAAGGCTTTAAAAGTCCTTTACAATGTGCGTTTTCCGCCACTCGCCCTGGGGATCCAGCCCTGCCATTGTCTCCTCAATGAAATGCATTTTGTTGTCGCTGTCCACGAGGATCACGGTGTGCGTGCGGCTGCCATACGCATGGTCATCGATATGGACATTGAGGGCACTCAGGCCCTCGCCCCAGTTGGGTGCTCGCCTCTTGAGCTCCGCATCTGGCCAGAATTTGTGTGGGTTCTTTAGCAGCTTCATCAGATGCTCGGCAAGGGTATCCACACTGGCTCCGCGATGCTCTTTCACGATCGCCTCGAACTCCGCCTGGCCGTGTCGCACCTTGGCGAAGGGTGTGTGTGGCAGGCTGTTGCCGAAGCCATAGCACTCGCCGTTCTGGTACTCCTCCAGTGTGGGGGGCACATTGCTAAGGAGCTGGACGCGGGCAGCAGGCTGGACAGAAGACGGTCTGTGAAGAAATTAATTTAAGTTTAGATTTTTGTTGCTTGTTTTTGGGGTATCCCCCTCCTTTCTTATCTTTATAATTATAATATATTGCATGCAATTTGAACAATTTATGGTCTACTCGAAAGCCAATCTATCAAAATCGTATGATTGCTTTAATATCAATCAATTTTATATATAAGTTAAGGCTTATAATAATCCGCACAAAGCAGCGTAAAGGAGCTTTTGATTCGTATCAATGTTTAAATAAACATATTAAGACCAAATCTCACCCAATTTCGATGGATACAAAATTGAAGGCACTGTATTTGGTGCAGTCCTTGAGCAGCCTTTGATTGTAACTCTCGATGCTGTGCTCCTCATCGGATTCTGTGACAAAGTCCGCGACGATCATGCCGCGACCTAGTAAGAAATGCTCATTATTCGGGTGAAGCTTACTCAAATGGCTGTTGTTGTGGTTGTTGTTGCTGGAGGAGGAGTAAGAGGTGGTGAAGGAGCTGGTGGGGTTGCAGTTGTTGCTGTTGTTGTGATTATGCGGCTGCAAAATGTTCTTGTGGGCTTCAAACAGAAGAAAGAAAGTCGCATTTTGTAAAAGTTTTTTGTTTTTTTAGTGTAGGCCAAATGTGAAAGCGAATGAGGAGGTTGTTAGTAAGGAGACTGGCTTAATTGGATGATGGTTTTACCAACTGCTTCGCGTGGCTTGGGCTCGCCGGTCAAATTGAGCAAAGCGCCCACCTTGAAGACGCCACCAGAATGACCAATGGCCAGCCAAGTGCCGCCCTCCCGTCCCGGCTCCAGATCAATGCCTGTAACATATATATGTTAATAACGCTCCCAAAGCGACAGAGAGAGAGAAAGAGCGACTCACCTCCGTAGACATTGCCGGCATTGGTCCACTTGGCTGCCGTTTGTGTGGACCGGGCAAAGAACTCGTCCCGGTTGGAGGCCAAAATCAGCTTGTAGCCACCTGGCAGCGGGCTGGCGTCCGCACAGAAGAATATCACGCACATTGTGGAGGCGGCGAGGGAAGGAACACGATTCGGCAAAGGCGCTGCGAACGGCTCGAAAGTCGACGGAGAACTGTTGACTCCAAAACAAAACAAAAATGGGGTCTTAATCAATGACAGGTCAGTCAGTAGTCTCTTTGTCGCTCCGTTGTTGTGTCTTTTATCACCACAATAATAATAATACCAGCGCTGATACACAGTCTTATCCGTTGTTTATAAAATAAACGCCAAGCTAATCTAAATTGCTACTTTTATGTGGCGATTGCGGGGGCTGAGGGCGGCGCAACCTATTTGAGGGGTTCGACCAAAATGATTTTGGGTTGTGCAAAGAGTTACGCCTTTTAATTTATTTCAACAGTTGCTTTTTTTGCACTTTTTGCTTGTTTTGATTGTATTTTCTCATTTCTTTTTATTTTGTTTTCTTGAATTTCCAGCTGACAGCTAGTCGGATAATATATCGATTTTATTGCGTGCTTTTGGGAGCGCAATGCCATATCGATTAAAATAAGAGAGAATGTTCCATCACTAATTGCTTGGGTTTTATTTTTTTTGTTTTGAATTGTTTGTTTTCTTTTTGTGGTTTTTATAATAATAAAGATCCTTTGGTGGAAATTCAAGATGCCTATGAAATTTGCGTTCATTTATATAATTTATACCAAACAATCACTGTACACTCACAGAAATGGACGTAAATTGCTATGTGTAACAAGTAACTCGAAGACTTCACTAGCTCCTGTCCAGCGAGTCCACCTTATCGATAATGCCTTCAATATTTAAGTCCTTCGGCGTATCAAAGTTCTTCTGCCTGTTCAACAAGTCCTGTTTGGTGGCAAGCAGTTCATTGGTTTTCTGCGAAACATCGCTTTCCGGAATCAAACGCTCGTTGACGGCAGACATATATCTGAAATAAGATATAATCACTATTTGATCATATAGGCAGGGAGGCTGCTTTCGCCATTTACCGTTCCAGCTCGGCTACTTCACGGGCGGCTTCGTTAATGTCCGACATCAATTTCTTTAGCTCTATCTGACGCTTTGCCTTGGTTAGTTTGTTTTCGATACTGTCCCTCTTTTTGGCACTGTAAATTTCGCGCAAAGAGTTAAAGTTTAGATCATGGACATGTGACTCTACAGCGAAGTCAACGCATTTATCAAGGAGTGCCATGTCGTCCTCGGAAAAGTCGCTAAGCTCGATGCCCGCCAGCTTCAACTGTTTTTCGTAGTGCTGCCCCAAAGCCTTCAACTCTTTGATTTCCTCTTGTAGCTTTAAATTCTCTGAATAAAACAAATCTTGGGTTAGTGGGATTATCCTATTAGCATTCAGTTTAAATAAACTTACCCATTTTTAATAGAGAACGGCTAAGTGAAACGAATTACAAAGGAAATTGAAAAATGTTCGCAAAATGCTTGCTTGGGGACAGTGTGACCACAGTGAATTATCATAGAAATCGTAACTTTGTGATGTACGTCAAATTAGCGTCGAAACGGAACGGTCGGAAAATGGAACACGGAGACAATTTTTATATTTTAATTATTTTGTAAATAAGGGACTAATTTTAACAAAATAAACTTCCAGCATGTTGAGAAAAATTTAATTCTCAACATGCTGGAAGTTTATTTTGTTAAAATTAGTGCCTTGTTACAAAATAATTAAAATATAAAAATTGTCTCCGTGTTCCATTATCCCACCGTTCCGTTTCGACGCTAATTTGACGCACATATTTCGTGCATCATCCCGCGATTCCAGATTGAATAAATACAAGTGATAGTATTTTAACACATGAAGCGCAATTGTTTCGGGGATAACTCACTTTTATTATTATTATCAATACTTTATCAAGAGAACGTGAGTAAATCAACTTATTGCAATTTAACTGTTTACGAGAAATTTCATCGCTATCGATATAAACAGCTGGCAACACCTGCGAACAGCTGGGCCGGCGTTGCCAGGTGCCAAGAATGTCAGCCAACGAGCAAAAAAAAACCGAAACAAAAATGAAATAAAAGAAGAATAAGATAACTTCGTAGTATTATTAACCTAAACGACGCGGCGCGCACTATGTAGCTGACTGCGAACGCCGGCGGTTGTGTTTTTTGTTTTTCACTAGTGGCGCGCCTTGCTAATGTTTACATTCCGCACCGATACAAATAACAACACAGGGCAATAACAATGCACCAATTTGAAGTTATAGCCAATAAAATAAATGTACGCAAAGCGGCTGCAATATTCAATTTTTATTAAATAAAGGCAAAAGCAACAACAAGTGCAGCAACGGCATCGCCAACCCAGCACACGGACTCACACAGAGAAGCACCTGAATTCCAATTTAAATAAGCAAAAACAAAAACAAACCACAAAGTAGGAAGCAAAAGAGCAACAAGAATTCGTGCAAGAAGCGCAAAAGAGAAGGAAAGAAAGTAAAGCTTCAAGTGAAAATCAGGCCAAAGCGATTCATTTTTCTGTATTTTGTTGTTGTGTGTGCATAAGAATAACAAATGAAACCTGAACACAGTCCAAAAATCAAGTGAAGAAATATCAACGAAAGAAGGCCCCTCCCCCCCCCTAAACCCGTCAAAATGGAATTTCTGGAGACTTTATTTAAAACCCTCCAGAGCCTGTTGTGTAAGTAAAAATATTGCGAAATTGGAGAATTATTTATATATTATTTTTTGAGTCTTAATCTACATGATTTGACTTTCTTCTAATTTTTTTTTTGTATTTATTCCAGCCCCCTACATCGATCTGGATTATTCACTATGGCTTTATCGTTTCTTGACCCCGCTAATCGTCACCTTTCTGCTGCCACTGGTCTTCGTGGCCCTCATCTACATCTCCTTTCTTGTCCTCTTTATTTACAAGTTGCACAGGTAAGCAAAAAGACAAACACGCGGCAATTGGAAAGGCAAAGGCAAAGGGAGAAAATGGGAAATAATAAAATTTGAAGTAATTGCACTCGGCGTTTTGTCTCAATCCCACGGTAAATGAACTCTTTCATGCTGATCGTGCATTTTCGGTCGTTCCCGCCCCCGCTCCTTCGCACCCGGCGTTCTTCCTTAGCTCGCTCCACCTGATGTAATTAAAAGGGATGGGGGAGGAGAGCGAGAGGGAAAGAGTGAAAAGCAAAACAAAAACGAAACTAGACAGATTTTTAATGGGGGCTTTTTTTTACCCATCTTTGAATAGTTCTCTTTTTTTAATTTGACGAAAATAAGTCAAGTTACAGCACCAAAACATGAAACACTAGCAGCGTTCTTGACCATTGCACCATCTCCCGCCGACAGCAGCTGGTTCCGCGGCGATCAACATTGCAAACTTTTACTTGTCTACCTTACATTCACATTCACATCCACAGACACAGATACACATACTCGCACACCTTTATTTATTTTCTATTCCTAAACTCTCTAATACGCGACCGGTTGGCCATGCTAATTAACTAAAAAGCTCTACTAGCCACTAGTCATTGGCCCTAATGGCTCTAACTATAATAGCTAACGATGTTCCGTACTATCCAGAGCATTTGTGCACCGAGAGAAAGATTTAATAATTTGGAAATAGATTTTATTTGTAAAATAATTGTCAAGATAATAACTAATTCTATACTATATCTAACTGTATACTAATTATATTAGTTTTAAATAGCAAAAAAACTAAAATAATTACAATATTTTTGTGCAGTGCACAGATTGGAGCTATCTGGAAGTACGAGCTAAAAAGAAAGACAACAAAATACAGTTCGATAAGCGGGAGAAATGGAAAAAGTAAAATCAGAGAACCAAAACACGCCATGAAACATTTAAACATTCCTCCTTCGATATTGCTTTCGTTGTTCGCTATTACTTTTGCCGCGATACCGTCATCGTACGAATTACTTATGGATGCCTATTATCAGTTCATGGTCATTGGCGTAATCACAGGAATTATAAATCCATAAAAGCCCGAAGCTAACGGCGGGGGGCTTTGAGGGGGCTCTGAATGCAATTAACTGAACCGAAACTACCGCAACCCATATAAATTTCTCCCTCCGCCCCTCCACCGATTCGCACATTATACATTTACACTTTTTTTTAATGGCAAGCGCCTCCAGACGACGGCCGGCGGCTAGAACAACTATAAATAAATACAAAATGTTCACTTCTCCTTATAAAATACACACATAAAAAATGTTGCGATTTGTTGATAAACAACTAGCAATTATCATGTCATGAAATAGTTACAAAATAGCCAAGAAGCAACCTTGACAGTGGGGAGGTAGGGGTGATAAGCTCAATATGATAATCCTCCTTGATATTCGTTTAAAAGTTTGAAATTCAAAGTACTTGAGTAATTGTAGGGTAGCTGAATATTATTGGTTTTAGTTTCCTAAAAGATTTAATAGGATTTCCGCTGGGCTCTAGATAATACTCTGAGGTGATATTTTACTTATTTTATTTCCAATTCCTGGCCCGACTTTGTTTTGGTCGCCAAGGGGCCGCCAGAAGATTTGTGAATGAACCCTGTTATCAGTTCCCCCACTAAAGGCAGTTTCTGCCAAGGTGAGAGGCCCGGTCCCCCCGTATGTGTGTATATATTGATTTATAAGTTCTTTGATATGCATGGGGAGACATGACCAATTTAACACGCTGATAACACCTGCGGATGGGAGTCAACTAACTAAATTTAAACACAACTTATCAGTGTTTTCCATTTGTTTAGAATTTAGCAATTAATTAGGAGGGAGCCAAAGCAAAAACCTAAGAATGATCTGTCAAACTTACTTTATTTTTTTTATTTTTATTTTTTTTGGTTCCGATCTCTAGACTCAAGTTCAGAAAATATTAAAAATATTTTCGGAACCAGATCTTGGCTTTCTATGTATAGGAAAATAATGAGCGGATCAGGGCTTTGATCTTTTTTATCTTTTTACAAATTTATCTAATTATAATTATTAATTATTTGATGTGTTTAACAGACAGGTCATCATGCGAGCTGTCCAAACGGATCGCAACTTTTGGCGGGTTGGCCGCAAGATTGTGGCTGCCATTTGGGATGCACATGCCCGGATTTATCATGGCTACGAGGTGATTGGACTGGAGAACATACCCCAGGAGGGTCCGGCGTTGATTGTCTATTATCATGGAGCCATACCCATCGATATGTACTATTTGAACTCACGGATGTTGCTGCAGCGCGAACGTTTGATCTATACGATTGGCGATCGGTTCCTGTTCAAGCTGCCCGGTTGGGGTACCATTTCGGAGGCCTTTCACGTCAGCCCCGGCACCGTGCAGTCATGCGTGAGCATTCTGCGTGATGGCAATCTATTGGCCATCTCGCCGGGCGGCGTCTATGAGGCTCAATTCGGGGATCATTACTACGAGCTGCTGTGGCGTAATCGTGTCGGTTTCGCCAAGGTGGCCCTCGAGGCCAAGGCCCCCATAATACCCTGCTTCACACAGAACCTAAGAGAGGGTT
Source organism: Drosophila mayri (assembly GCA_008042485.1). Classification (NCBI taxonomy): domain Eukaryota; kingdom Metazoa; phylum Arthropoda; class Insecta; order Diptera; family Drosophilidae; genus Drosophila; species Drosophila mayri. The sequence goes on along the minus strand of VNJN01002021.1, from coordinate 105,868 downwards.
TCCGGCAGGTGGGCATCTTTCGCACCTTCTTTATGCGGCTGTATAACAAGGTCCGCATACCGGTGTATCCCATCTATGGTGGATTCCCCGTCAAGTTTCGCACATATTTGGGCAAACCGATACCGTACGACGAGAACCTAACGGCTCAGGATCTGCAGGTTAAGGTAAAAAGTTGGACTAACTGCAAATAATAATAATAGTTAATTGATAATAATAATTTGTGTAACCCTTAGGTGGCCACCGCCATTGAGGATTTGATCAATCAGCATCAGAGGCTGCCCGGCAGCATATTGATGGCCCTACTGGATCGTCTGCCTTCCTTCAGGCGCCTCAGAGGCGCCGTCAAGAATAAGGATGAATAGTGAACAATCGAAGAGCAGTTGCTGCTCCCCCTTAGTTAATCCCATTTCCATATAGAGTATATAGAGAGATTAACAGATTGACTTTGGTTTTTGGCCATATAAAGACTTTGGTTCCCATGTGTACTTCATAGTGTGTATATAGGCAGCGCCATATATATCATACTTATATTTAACTATATATCTCTGTAGATCATGCATCTATTTTTTTTTTATTGATTTTGTAAATGTTTACCCATTTTTTTTTTTTTTTGTTTTGTTTTGTAATGTTATACTTAATTCTTTTCGTTCAAGTTCAATAAAATCCTGGACACGTACGCCGGGACACTTTAAAATGTGTACGAATCTACACGTAGATCGTATAAACTTTTAATTAGCTTTAAAAATAAAGACAAACGCGAAAACCTCACTAAATACTGGACCCTACCCACCACTTCCCCCGTGCCCCACTTCCAGACTTGAGTCAAACAAAAATAAAGAACACCGAACAAAGAAATTATCTCTACCTTAAACTCATTTAATCTTCTTTTATTTTTATAACAAAGAGATATACCTTAAATACTTTTTTAAATCGTTCCCTTTACTCTTTTTGTTTTTAGTCGCATTAAACAATTATATATAATTAGTTTTGCATTAAGTGAATATCGTGCATATATGTATATACATATAAATTATCTCAATTTTGTACCTTTTTTATGAAACAGACAAAAAACAAAGCTAAAAAGTACATATTTCTGCCTCTGTGTGTGCGTGTGTGCCTGCCTGTGTGTGTGCGACTGTGTGTACTATATAGTTAAGAAAAATCTTGTATAAAAATATATGTATAATACATAGCATTAATATTGGAGTACTTCATGTTCGCTAATTATGAAGATTAACACAGGAATTACCACCAATTGAAAAGAGAAAATAAAAATGTTAAAAGAAACATAAATTTAAAAATTCGGAATTAATAGTTTTTAAGGCAAAAATTTCTGCGAAATGTACAATGGGGGGAGTTTGTCTAGGAATAAGAGAAGATATCTATCTGTCTAGTTCCCGAACGAGTGATTCTCTTAATCAAAATATCTCCCATTTGCCGCTGTATCATGATTATAATCAAACATAATCTCAATCTTTCTCTCATTGACTAACTCTATCTTCCCTCAAAATATCTTAATTTTTCTTTCACTTTCGATTTCTATATTTCTCCCAATTATGATCTCAATCTTTCTCTCGCTGACTATCTCTATCTTTCTCTCATTCTCGATCTCTATTTCTCTCCCACTCTCGGACTTTCACTTTCTCTCTCCAACTTTCTCTCAATCTCTGATTAAGGGGTATAAATGGGGGCGCTATCCTTGAGCCTGCCTCAGTCCGCTGTTGAGGGGGCATGGCGCTCGGATGGTGCCTTATCATCTGGATAACCCGGAGAAGCCTCGCTGGTGCTGGAAATGTGCAAACTCTAGGAATACAACTTGCAGGTTCCAGAAGAATAATAATAATAATATCAATAGAACATATTATAAGCCACATTAAGTGATCAACAGAGAACGTTTAGTAGAATCGAAAACAGTTACAAGCAATATGTTTCAATTTCATACATTTATTTGTTATATTTTTAAAATTCATCTATTTAACGCTAAATGACTATCCGTTTTCTTAAACCTCTCACACTCGCTTTGGTTTGTCAAAAATTTCTTAAATTTATGCAGCAGCAACTCAACCTAACTGCCGACAACTGGAATTGCCTCTAAAGGATTACATACAATTAATTATTGTTAGTCTGCAAGCAGGATGGGTGCCCTTTCTACACGCAAGGAATCCGCAAAGAGCGACATTAGTTGAGGCACTCTTTGGTAACACAACAGTAGAGTTGAGGAAAAGTCAAGAATCCAGCATCCCTTTGTTGAGTGTCCTCCGTTAAGCTGATTACAACTCCAAGCGTAGATCAGCTCTCTCTGGCAAGTTCATGTAAATGCATTTTAGAGAAAGGAAGTGTAAGCTATATATTTTGTATTTTGTCTTTTGTATAGTGTACCTTAAGATACGTTTTAAAAGTTTTTAAAGACTAATGACAACCCATCCTGCACAAATTTATAGATATAAATTATGTATATATATATCATTTCAGGAATCCGAGGCAGGGATGTTCATGTTCATTGAAGAACTCACAGCAGATTTATTTTTGTTTTTTTTTTTGGGATCCAGATCCAAGATTTTAGAACTGCTCGGCCATCAGGAGGACGACGGAAGCTGTCCAGCCGGTGAACGGATTACAGCCCTTACCCTCGCCGGTGGTGTCGTCATATTGCTCCCACAGGTAGCCACTGCGTTGATACTGCCTGAAGATGTTGCCCACCAGATTGTCGCGCAGCTCGGCGTAGATCTCACGGGCCAACGCCGCATTTGGCCCCTCGATCTTGCCATAATGATGCAGGGCCTTGGCCGCCAAATAGTTAATATTAATCCAGATGGGACCGCGCCAATACGGGGGATCGTGCTCGGTATTCCGCTTCATGTAGAGCGGTGATCGTTTGGATAGCGAACGCAGGCCAAAGTTAGTCCATAGTTGCTCTGGATCCCGGAGATTGTGCAGCAGCTTGGTTAAATACGGTGAATCGGGATCCAGCTGCTCCAGTAGCAGCGGAAAGAGACTCACATAGCCGAAGGAGCTGTCCACGTACTGATAGGTGGGCTCCTCCAGCGTTACTCGCTTCATCTCGGGCTGAGGCTGGTACTGATGCTGGCGATGCTGCTGATTCTGTGGCGTCAAAGCCGGCGGACGCTTCAGCTTCACCTGATCCGTGTGCAGTCCCCAGTCCGCGTACTGTTCACTATGTGGCGCCAAATGCAATCGGTTGAGTTCCTCATTGTTGGTCAGAAAGGATGCCGTCTCATAGTACTTGACATCGTCCTTGCCCAGAATAGTAGACAGCTCGGCCATGACACTGGCCGCCAGAGCGATCCAGCAGCGCAGATCCACGTGCCGTTCCCTGTCCGTGGGATGAGAGGCTCGCGGATAATCATCGAGGCCGGAGGACAGACTCTTGGGGTTCAGCTCACGCGTTGTGGTGGCATTCCGGCCGCGCCACAGGTAAGTGCCCAGCACTTCCCCTGAAATGAAGATTATGTTGAATGGCTCAACAAATCGGATGAGGAACGTCAGTTAGTTCTTACCCTTCTGCGTGGTATTGTACCAGTTGAACCAGGCCTGCATCCTGGGATACAGGCGCTCCAGCGTGGCCAGTCTTCCGTTCTGTGACAATTCGGTCCGGTGGCTAGTGAGAAGTTTCCTTAGCGTGAGGAAAAACGTCGGCGGATTGGCATTGCTGTTCCGCTGGGTAACAAACTCCTCGGGCACCTTGGCCAGCGCCTCCACGCCCAGGATTTGCTCCCTGGGTATCCAGCCTTCTACATTGAGCAGGTCAAACCAATGGCACAGAATATCCAGCTCGATGTCTATGTCCCAGGCGCTGATCAACAGGCCATGAAAGCCCTCATCCCACAGGAAGCCGCGCGGAAAGAAGCTCCGAGACGGCACAGCGGTATATAGCGGAGCCTTCCAATATGGCACCGGGCTCTTAGTGTGCACCGATTGCACACGACTGGACCCATAAAAGTATCCGATGCCGCCCAGCATGTTGCTCATCGCATTCCGGGCGAAACGCACCTCGTCCGGCGAGTGGCCCTTCTTCTTCAGCTGGAAACGGTCCTCGAAGCGTCTCTCAAATTCGGATATCTTGGCCTGCAGCGATTCCTGATAGGCTCTGCCCGTGGGCGGCTTCGGTATTGATTGGCCCAACGAGAAGCCCGATGTGGACTGATAGGTTATGTCCAGCGTAAAGTCCACATCCGCTGTGATCTGTATGGCGATAAAGTTCGGCTCCGGATTGTTAGAGGGCAGTCCATTCTGGGAAACTATTTCGCCGGGCAATCCTATGAATCGATTGCCTCGTTTGTCGGCAAAGGCACGAAAATGCGAGAAGAGCGTATCCTTGAGCTTGCCAAGCGATGGGGCCACAGTGCTCAGGTAGGATTTGTGCAGGATCTTGCCTTTGACCGCATGGAATCGCACTTGGAACTCGCCCAGGCCCTGGGTCTCACCATAGACACCCGGCTCGGGGCTCTTGTCGTCCGAGACGTACTTGATGTGGCCATTGGTGCGCTCGTCGAGGGCCACATACCAGATTAGCGAGATGCTCTTGTCCCAGGCCCGTGTGGTATTTCGCACAGAGATTCTGGCCGTCCAATCGCCGCCATACTGCTTGCCCTCCGGGTATTTCACAAAGGATGTTTTCAACTCGAAGGGCAAGTCCTGGATCTCCTGGACACCGAAGCTTCGGCCATCGTGATGCGTCCATCCGTACGAGTCCAGCTTGTCCCCTTGCTCGCACCAATGCCGTATGCCCTGGCCGCCGGGGCCCAGATTGCTGGGCGTATACCACATTAGGCCCATGACCAGCGAATGGGGATCGCGGGTCTTCATCCCGAAGTAGTTAAGCGGCCTGTAGGTGCCCCAGTATCGATCCAGCTGATCCAGGCCCGACTGCACCACCATCTTCTGGTGGTCGAACGGCGTATTCACCCGCGTCTCCAGGTAGCCTAAGTAGCCGAAATACGAGGCGATGCCCAGGCACATGCAGCCAATGAGGGTCTTCCACTTGTCCAGCATCAGGTTCGAGGACAGGCTGAATCTTGTGCTGCGTTTTTGTTTGGCACTCGAGGCCGCTGCAGCCGCCGCCGCCGCCGCTGCTGCTGCGGCTGCTTGCGCCGAGCCGGCTGACGAGGACTGTGCCGCGCTGGAGGAGCTTCCGCCTGCATTCCTGGCCATTGTCCGCTCGTCTTATCCGTCTTATCTAATGATTAACTATGGGCCTTCCAGCTGCATTTATTTTTCGGAGCTATAACACGAACGAACACGAAATTGTTTTTCTTTTTTTTTTCGCTCCGCGTGCAGTGGTGCCAGACGACGTGTCGATGGCCACGTAAATTGTTTACATTTTTCGATTATTATCAAATAAATCGACAATCGGATTTTAAACGTGAATAAGTAAAAACGAAACTTTTAATTATAAACTGTCGCTGGATCCGTGTTAATTGACCAAAACTCCTCTGGTAACCAGGACAACTCCCAGTCATTGGTCTTGGATTTTTTGAATTCCTGGGGGATGGACTTGCAGCACAAAAACTCTTCGCTAGCATATGGGAGTTGATCCCAATTGGTGGCACCATCAGCACGAGAGGAATCGACATTGAGGCTCAGTGTACTCGGAGCAGGACTGACCGGCGGAGCACCAGGTATCTCGGTCAGCAGGAAGCTACTCCGATCCTCATGAAAAAGGTGCTCCGGAGGCGGATATAAGGCGGAACTACAGATAATCGGTCGAGGCAGCTCGGCCGGTTTATCAATCGATTCCTTCTCATCGTTCGAGGAAGAAGTTTCCAATACATTGACAATATAGGTGACGGGATCCAGCATTTGTTGAAACTTTGGGGTTCTCGGAGGTGGTCGAGTGGCCTTCTGCGATTGCTTCAGCTGGGTGTATTGCTGCGGATGGTTGCCCGGGGGCACCGTTTTTCTGGGGCTAATTGGTGTGAAAGGTGTTGCTAAGCGTCCGTCCACGTAATAGTTGTCCGGATTGGCAAAGATTCCTGCCAGATATTTGAACATTTCGCGGCTTTACTAACAATTTATACAACAATTATAAAATGAATTGCAGGTTCTAAAAACTATGATTTGAAGTTGTTTGCCAAGAACTAAGAACAAATATATACATATGTATATGAACTAAAGAATTTAATGTCAAAGCGTTGTTTAAAATTAAGCGCCCAATCGTCTTTCAAAAGGTGGTTCAACTTTGTGACGTCACTTTGGTTGACTGAGTTGAAGGGAAAGGACAAATAAATGAATTATTAAATTAAATACGAATTACAAATTTTATTAATAATTTGTATTATAAACCTTAGTTTCAGTGTGTGCCAACGGCCTGGAAAACTGTGTGATTTCTGATATAATATTTTCCATTACGTCAAAGAAACGGAGATAACATGCGACACCTTCTCACAGAAAGTGCCGCGGACTGCCACACTTTTAAGCGTTCTGGCTAATTTAAGACATTTTCACACACGTGTCATTTATTTTGATTGCGTTTATTTACATTCTTATAATTAATAAATTAAGAGATATACACTTTGAATCGGATAATGAACGTCAGCGAGGACTTTAAGCCGGTGCTAACGAAGGCAGCACTGGCCTTACAGAAGAAACAACATGCCAACAGCGATTTCCAGGCGCTGGTGTTCCAGGAACCGCAATATCAACCGAAGCCGACATCGGAATCTAAGCCGCTAGACCAGGAGGGATCACAAGCAAGGACCGCCCACAAGATCAAGGAAGCCGGAATGGAGTTGAATCCAGAGTTTGACATAAAAAAGGCACGCCACGAGATCCTGAACTTCGCCACTAAGAATCAGCGCGTCATCAAGAACAAGCGCAAAATGGAGATGTTCCAGCTGGCCAAGCTGGGTGCTAAGCCATTGAAAAAGCCGGCGCGGAACTACAAAGAGCTAAAGGATGAGCGCCAACGCCTGCATAATATCCGCGAGGAGCGCAAGAAGTTCCACCAGCTGGGCAAAAACCAGGCCGGTGCCGCCAGCGTGAAGTGCCGGACCAAAACACAGAAGGATCGCAACCAAAAGAAACGGGCGCCCGTCTCCGCCATCGACCAGCACTACGGAAAGGCACAGCCGAAGTTCAAGGCGAGAAAGTAGATTGTGCCACTGCACTGATTATACAAATAAACGTAATTTAGCTAAACCTTACAGACAGTGCTTATATTTGGGCAATGGCGGCCATGTCCGACTATGAAACATTGAAATATCTTTGAACATTATATATACAATGGGTATCGCCTGATTTGTTTATTAATCATCATCTAAGATAGTTTAATTTATTAAATTAAAGCCATTTTAAAATGCAAAACAATGAAAACCAAGCAGTGTGGCCACCGAGTTTTTAATATTTTTAAAAATAAATAATAACTAAATTAGGACAGTTGGAGCTCGTTATTTAAATAACGAATAGCAGAAAACTGGGATTTTAGGCACAATTACCGGGTATAAGCTAAATAAATTTAAAACTTCTAATTTTAAATTAAATACCAGCCCTGTGGCAACTCGGATTTAATTAAGACATGCCAGATTATCGGTACTTCAGCGTTGCTCAGCACTGGTATATTGTTGACGATTACGTGAATTATTTTTGCAAAGCGTATTAAACTGCTCTAAATAATATCCAGCCCAGGATGTTCTCCCCTTCGCGCGCCTTTCGTCCGGCCCTGAGCCGCTGCTACACCCAGATCAAGGGCGGACCCGTGTCCAGCGGCAGCAGCAGCAGCGCCAGTCGCGGAGCCAGTGCACCAGCATCCGGATCGGGAAGCACACCAACTGTCACAGGACTGACCAGCAATTGCGTGAAGCCCAACGCTGGACCGGTGGGACCCGGCGCATCCGTATCCGGGGAATATAAGGTTCCAGAGTACTACTGCTTTAACCGTTTTAGCTACGCCGAGGCGGAGGTGGAGATGGCCAAGTACCGCTGCCCGCAGCCATCGGCGGTGAGGAAGTAGGCCCGCCCACCAGTTGTTGTTAATGTAAAATAAAACTAAATCAGAGTCAGGCTTGTTCATAAAAATAAGAATCTTTATTATTTATTTTCCGAAGGGGGAGGGTGGGTTAAAACGCCAGTGTTACCGTAACAACTCTTTGGTATTTTAGGTCTCGACGTTGCCCAGCACTGACCGCCGCTCTCTGCTCTCCGCTCCGCACAGTTTCAGTTTTACCCAAGAGCAAGCAATTTGTAGCGCGCGAAGCATATTCTGAATTATTGTGAAAACCTTTGACTATCGTCTGATGCATATAAATAAATGCCGCAAGCAGGACGAGACTAAGCGTTGAAGTGCAATATTAACGAAGGAAAAACCGAAAACATTCGAAAAACCCAACAAAACACAGGGCCATTGGCGTGTGTGTGTGTGTGGTACAGTTGGGTAGAAAAACATCGCCGTTGCTGGGTTGCCACCTGGTTGCGTCGCTCCTCAATTGGTGCCACCACTTTTCAGCCTCTGCAGTTGTGCATCTTTCCGATTTTTTTTTAATCTTCAAAAGGAATTTGTCCGCGCGCCAATAAAAAAGCAAAAATCGTGGAAAACAGTTGCAAATTGCAAGCATAGTCTGATTGCTGCCCTGGAACGAACTAAACGGCAGTGTGCGTGCATTGCAGAAGCGCAAGCAGAGAGCGAACCGACGAAAAAGGGAACGCGTTGTGAAAGTGCCTGGCGAAAAGAGTCCCATCAATAGTAAAAACACAAACGCCTGAGAAAATGTAAAGCTATTTTAGCTAAGGTAAGTTAAGTGGTCGTAGATTGGACCTGGCCGATATATCTGCCGATTCTTCGTGTTTTTAGTCGTTGCTCCGCCATCCATACGTATGTATGTGTGTGTATATATATACATACGTATGTGCTCGGCTGGCGCGCGAAAAAGTGACGAAAATAGGCGCCAGAGTTGCCAGAGCTGCGCTGATACACACACACATACATACGTGCATCCATTAAAATACAGTGAACATGTCAGTGCAAACCCGTAAATACTAAAATCTTAAATTAAATAATAAATACGGTAATTGTCAGTTCTCGTTAAATTGAATAGATCTAATTAATTTGCGAAGCATAGTGTGAAGTGGTAAAGTCGGGGTAAATACTGTCATGTTTGTATGTATGCTGCTGCATCTTTCGATAGCGGCGAATGCCCACTGTCTGCATATATGGTCACAGATTATAACGATCTTTTTTGTTTTGTCTTCCCTTCGGTTTTCGCTGCAGACTAACTCCATGAAAGATGCGAGCTGGGAAAAAGCAAGTAGCTGAAAGCGGAAAGACACGTTCTTGCATCGTCTACTTGAAGAATCTGCGCGAGGAGGAGGAGCCAGTCGTCGGAAGACTGCGAAAGAGGGATCCGCGGGAGCTGCAGCTCCAGCAGAAGCGGGAACAGGCGCTGCGAGAGACACCGCGTCGCACCGTCCGTTCTGAGACAGTAGCGATCCAGAAGAAGCCATTGGCCCGCACACGGCAGGCAGTAGCCGCTAAAACTCCGGCAGCAACCGTCGACAGTCCCTCGCCGCCAAAGGCCACCAGATCTACGACAGCAACGACGCCCGCCGCCGTCATGGCAAAGCGCCGAGGCACATTGGTGATGGGCAATTCCCACCATAAGTTGACGAGCATGGGTCCACGACGCGGCCCCCAAACGGAGACGCATGCCACTCCGAAGGTGTTTAAGCAGGCGGTTGCCAAGCATTTGGCGCCCAATAGTCCACCTCCGACCATTGCAGCCAGTCGCTCCAGGCGCTCCATCAAGCCGAATCCCAAGTACACCAGTGAGGATCTGGTGACGCCCAAGTATTTGGCCTCTCTGGCCGGCGAAGGCAGTCCGGTCTCTAGCTCATCACGCCACCGGTCGCAGTCGAAGCCGATGTACTCCGAAATAAGCGATCTGTTGGACTTGGACGAGGACGATGACGATGAACTGGCGGATGCCGCATTCAATCCGCAGTTGCACAAGTCCGACGAGGACGACGACGAGGAGTTTATCAGTGACGGAGAGTTTGAGCAGGAGTTGCGTCTCGAGAAGCTGCCGGCGGCGAAGCGCGGACGTGGACGTCCACCAAAGGCCAATAATGTAAAGACACCCAGCTCAGCGGTTTCTGCTGCCCCCACTGCAGCCGCTTCAAACCGAGTATTTCAGAAATTGGAAGTTAACTCGGCCCAGGGACGCAATGCATCCGCGACACCTATGCAGCAGCTGCGTCGCACCTTGACCGGGGCTGTGGCTCGGAATCTGACTGCAGATGGAGGAGGAGGCGGAGCCAAACGGAAACTGGAGGTTAGCGAAAGTGATAGTCCCGTTGCTCGCAAGCGTCTGGTCATCTCCTCGGCAGGTGGCACCGGCCAACGCAGTGTGCCGGTGGTTAATGGCGCCACCAAGAGAAGTACAACGCCCAGTGCTGCTCATGCTAATATCTCAAGGCCCAAGGTGGGCGGTGCCGCCAGCAACACGTCGAGAATGCAACCACAGCGATCGACCGATGTCGTCTTCAAGGTTAATCCCGCCACGCCCACTACGGCCATACCGAATGCCACGAATTCCAGCACCCGCTCCACAAGAGGCGGATTAGGAGCAGGAGCTTCCAGTGAAGCTTCACCAAAAGAAGAGTCTGAGGCCACATTCACCATAGTCAACATTGATGACATTATGAACCAGGATGATGTGCTAATTAGCAGAGCCAACACTGCTCTTGCTGCGGCAGCCGCCAGGGCGGGCGGTGCAAGCAAAAAACTTGCCAAGAACAGGCTCCGCATCAAAAACATCCTTTCCACCAACAACACAATCGGAGCGGCATTAGAAAAGAAGTTTTCCAGCATGGAGAAATCGACGCCGGTGTCGAACAGCACCAACAATCAGGCGGCCAAGCGATTAAAGGTTCTGGCAAGTAATAGCAACAGCGGGAACGCCACCAAGCCAAGAGTTGCCAGCCAGGCGGCAGCTCCGGCTCTTCACCATCAATCCGCTGCGGCGTCCAAGCCCCGCCCACGCATACTCAACGCAGAGATGGGCAAAAAGACGCAGCCGATGAAGCCGCTAATGAGCATGGGCAAGGAACTTTGCCCCACGGACGTCGACACTGAGGAGGATGATCCCGATCCAGACCTGGACCTGGACCTCGACCTTGATCTCGATGAGCCACCCGCATCGATTGTAACCAGACGCACTCTCAGACAGACACCAGGATCATCACCAGAAGGGCTAGGAAGCGCGACAGCATCCAACAAGTGGAACAGCAGCACCAATCGACGCAAAGTTCTCGCCACGACGGCCTCTACTGCGAATGCCCGGGCAGAGAAGAGAGTAACCAAGCTAACCGATGCCCACGATGAGCCGGCAGTGTTCAAGAAGCCCAGCGGAAGCCCACAGCTTCGCAGCAAGGAGAACCAACAGCAGCAGGAGCAGACCGACAAGGAGGAGGCGTCACCAAAGAAGGATACCTCCTTAACTGCTTCCGTGGGACAATCACCCAGCGCCTCGCCTACGGTACTCAGCAGCCCGCAAAAATATTTCCCCCCAGAGACAACCATCTTCTCGGAGGAGGAGGGGCGCTTGGTGAAGAAGATCACATGCTATGAGACGTGGCATGTCATCAACTTGCCAACGGAGCCGCCCACCTCGGCGACAGCACGACAGCAGCGCACCTGCCTGGAGCTTGCGCTGGTCAAGCTGGCCAATGTGGCCTCTAGGTTAAAGGTGCCCTCGCCCAAATGGAGCAGTAAGGTGACCCTTTACAAGGTCTCGCCCACGCTAATGCAGCGCCAATCAATGCCCATATTCACCGGCGATCTGAATGCCTACAACATACCCGAAGAGGATCGCCACAAGTATCAGCCGTCGTGCGTTCTGTTTCGTCGCACGGCGGCAGACAGGGTCAAGTCCCGAGTGCCCTACGACCGCGCCATTATCTTCAAGAACAAGTGCTTCTACGCCAATATCGATGGCAAACAGGTGAATCTGCTGGGTGCCCCGGAATCTGTTGTCACCATCAAGGAGGTGGAGATATTGCTGGACATTGTCGATCGGCTTACGCTCAATAGCCATCTTGTGGAGATGGTTAACACGAAGTGAAGTAATGGGACAATTGGGAATCGTAGTACATACTGTAAAAAATAATTCACACACACCCCCCCCCCCCACACATACACCCCCCACACACACAGACACGAAAATATGGAGACACCAATTTGTTTTATGCGCAAGTATAAACCACAAACGGAAACTTGTAAACGTTTACCCACTTTTTTTTTTGTAAAACCATTAACTTAGTTTTAACGTTTAGTCTAGCGTAATTATCTTTATATATATATATACATATATATATATATTCTAATATCGTAAATCAGCAGACGGACATATATATGTATGCATACATACATGTGGTGAAATATGTATGTATGTGCTCACTAAGGAATAATTTTAATCGGCCGTTGAAATTCGGCTCCAACATGTCATGTGGAGACGAGCGAAGATCAGATCACACAGGCGCACGAGGAGAAGGATGCAGACTCTCGGCGCTATTTTTATTTTGATTAAATTATGTTTGATTAATGACTCTTCCGCTCGAAAATAAATAAATCAATAAATATCCAAACCCTTTTTTAAACTGGCAGTTAATTATTTAAATTGTAGTTCATTTAAAAATGTAATAATAACCAGGCGATACATATTGTGTTTAACGCTTAAGAATCGAAGTGTACATTTAAAAGGCCCCATTTAAAATATAAATAAATAAAAGAAAAAACGGATTCAAGCAGCTCCTGCTTTTCAATTGAACAAATCTCTTAGAAAACAAAGAGCTATAAATAAAACATGGGAATAGAGATGCAAATGGAGTAAAGTTTGCTGTTATCTCAGATTAAAAAAAGAATAGATAACGATTTGATGTGGGAGGGCAGACTCAGTTTAGGTTTGGCCTTCATTTCGTTTATTAAAGAATTTTCCAAAATTTAAATATCGTAAAAAGAGATCATTGTTTTTAGATGGTGTGTTTTTTTTGTTTAAATATATATGTATATATATCTCCTATATGAACCGAAGTGCATACTATAGCATCATCCTGGTCTTCATTTGAAGATATGTGTGTGTTCTGGCATTAAGGAAAGTATCGATCTTTGTGGATTAAATTTTTATAATTATATTATTGGAATTACTTAACGGATTAATTTTTTATTTTAAAAGTTATTAGTATTAATTTTATTTTAATATTTTTATTTATTTAGCTGTTATATTCTGCACACATAAAAACAAAACATTTTAATAAATAAAAAATTATTTTTGATAAATAAAACAAAAAATTAATTAATAAGAAAACTTTATTTAAACTTCGTCAAATTATAGCCATTTATAATTATAATATAAATATACCAAAGGAAACACATAAATTGGAAAGTGATAATTATTTGTCGAAAGTTTTAAAAATATATATATTTAAAAAAATGTTAAATGTAATATGCTTATTTATAAATGATAGTCCAAAGTCTTCGAGATTTATATTTAATAAATATTAAATAATTTTTATGCTTAAAATCTTCTTTAATAAATAAGGAAATATTGCAAAAAAATAAAACAAAAAATTTACGTAATTTCTCACAAATAGTTAAATATTTTTAAAAAGGTTAATAAACTAATTAGATTATTAATTTAAAAAATCTTCTGCTTCCTAAAATTTGTACACAAAATTGAAACGATTTTTTAAAAATAAATATCGAATCACTTAAGGAAAACAAATTAATACATAGAAATTCAAATTCCCCTTAAAGCCATAATAAATTCATTAAAAAATTAAATTGCAAAATATAATTTAAAACAAAAAGTAATCGATAAGTTTCAGTATTTTCACATTAGTATTTTAGAGCCGTATTTGCGATGCTGTTTGCATGTCTAGTATTTCCGTCGCGTATGACCGTTTCTTGAGTTACATCCCTACAAAACTGCAGACAAAAAGTGAATATTTCGGGTTTTTTTTGTTGTCATTCGTCTGAACTTTCGCCGTGCAATCAATTGCGATTAAATCCGGCCCAGCTAATCCGTATAGCTAATTAGCCAGTGGCGTGGCCGGGCCCCAGCGCTCCAAGCAGATGGAGCAGGAGCTGCCGCAGTAGTTCCATTACAGTTTCCATTTCCATTGAACAAAACGAACACCCAACCCAAAAAAAAGAAAAAACGCGAAGCAGAGGCGGCGGCGTGCGAGAGCGAGAGGGCAACAGAGCAATAGAAGAGAAAGAAAGAGAGGCGGAAAAAAGGAAAACTCGAAAGAAGAAAAACTTGGCATTTTATTCCGGATTAATTGAAGGGGCAATCGCGCGCGGCCCAAGTTCCCAACTGAGCACAGAGACGCCATGGACGCGGACAGGGGCGGCGGCGGGGGCCAGGAGACGAAGGTCATCTATCACATAGACGATGAGACGACGCCGTATCTGGTGAAGATCCCCATACCATCCGCTCAGGTGACGCTGCGCGACTTCAAGCTGGTACTAAACAAGCAGAACAACAACTACAAGTACTTCTTCAAGTCAATGGACGCGGACTTTGGTGTCGTCAAGGAGGAGATTGCCGACGATGCCACCATTCTGCCCTGCTTCAATGGGCGGGTCGTCTCCTGGCTGGTGTCCGCCGATGGCACCAATCAATCGGATAACTGCTCAGAGCTGCCCACCAGCGAATGTGAACTGGGCATGCCCATGACCATGCCCATGCCCATGGGCAGGAAGCAGGGCCAGCTTGGCCAGCAGCAACAGCAGGTGCAACAGCAGCAGCAGCATATCCAGCAGCAGCAGCAGCACCTCCAGCAGCAGCCCCACCTCCAACAGCAGCAGCAGCAGCAACAGCAAAAGCTCATGAGCAATCCACTGATGCAGCCGCCACCGCTCACATATCAATCGGCATCGGTGTTGTCCAGCGATTTGGACTCGACCAGCCTCTTTGGCACCGAATCGGAGCTAACCCTCGATCGGGACATGACCGACTACAGTAGCGTCCAGCGGCTGCAGGTGCGCAAGAAGCCGCAGCGGCGCAAAAAGCGAGCGCCAAGCATGTCGCGCACCTCCTCGTACAGCTCTATCACCGATTCTACGATGTCTTTGAACATTATCACCGTGTCGATCAATATGGAGGCGGTCAACTTTCTGGGCATCTCCATTGTCGGCCAATCGAATCGCGGCGGTGACGGCGGCATCTATGTAGGAAGCATCATGAAGGGCGGCGCCGTCGCTCTGGATGGCCGGATTGAGCCCGGCGACATGATACTGCAGGTGAACGATGTGAATTTCGAGAACATGACCAATGACGAGGCGGTAAGGGTGCTGCGCGAGGTGGTCCAGAAGCCGGGACCCATTAAACTGGTGGTGGCCAAATGTTGGGATCCCAATCCCAAGGGATACTTTACCATACCACGAACGGAGCCGGTGCGACCGATTGATCCCGGTGCCTGGGTGGCACACACCCAGGCGCTCACCTCGCACGACAGTATTATCGCCGACGCCATGTCGGAGCCGATTAAGGAGCGACTGGACCAGAACAACCTCGAGGAGATCGTCAAGGCGATGACGAAGCCGGACAGCGGACTGGAGATCCGGGACCGAATGTGGCTAAAGATCACCATACCCAATGCCTTCATCGGTGCGGATGCCGTCAACTGGGTGCTCGAGAACGTGGAGGATGTGCAGGATAGGAGAGAGGCCAGGCGGATTGTCTCCGCGATGCTAAGGAGCAATTACATCAAGCATACAGTCAACAAGCTGACCTTCTCGGAGCAGTGCTACTACGTGGTCAACGAGGAGCGCAACCCGAATCTGCTGAACCGCGGTCCGGGCCACCTGCATCCGCACCAGCATCCACATCCGCACGGACATGCGCTAAGCCATGCGGACACGGAAAGCATTACCAGCGACATCGGGCCGCTGCCAAACCCGCCCATATACATGCCATACTCGGCCACGTACAATCCAAGTCACGGCTATCAGCCGATCCAGTACGGCATCGCCGAGCGACACATCTCGTCCGGATCGAGCAGCAGCGATGTGCTCACCAGCAAGGACATCTCGGCGTCGCAGAGCGACATCACCTCGGTGATCCATCAGGCCAATCAGCTGACCATCGCCGCCCATGGCTCCAACAAATCCTCCGGCTCCTCGAATCGCGGCGGAGGCGGAGGAGGTGGTGGCGGTGGCGGCAACAATACCAACGATCAGGACGTATCCGTATTTAATTACGTATTGTAGAGAAACCTTTCTTTTTGCAATCAAATTGTGTTTTTAATTAATTAAATTAAAATATGTACGATTATTCTTTTTTTATATACGAGTATACAAAGCAAACAAAACGGCAAAAACAACAATATAATAATTAATAATTAATAATAATACTTATGTATAATGTACGTACTTTGTAAGTCATAGAAAAGAACGCATAACACACACACAACACACGGAGAAGCGCATTACGGCGACGATATGAAGTGCAGAACAGAAGCAAGGACACATCCGCAAGGATGACGAGGGAGATCAGATCAGGTCAAACTTCAAAAATATATATGATAAGATCGAGATCGAGACCGAGAGACGATATGATGGCCGCCCGCCCGGATGGAGGGAAGGGCTTTAGGAGGATCAGTTACGCGGCAGGATTAGCATGGCCGATCGATCGATGATAATTTTGAATAAAGTTCTAAGAATTTAGTAATCACAAAGTAAATAAATACAAATAAAATGAATAATCTATGGATTTTATTGGTAATTGGGCTCTTATCTAAGTCAACTGATTTTATATAAAAATTTGCACCGATATTCGTGGGTTATTTTTTCTAGCTTTCAAATAATTCAAACAAAAACATCAAATTTGTGGCATTAAAATTCCCAAGTGCGATTAATAATAAAAATAATAATATTGCAAATATGGGATTGAAAATGATCAACCATATTTTGCTATAATTCTTTTAATTTTTTTAAATTAATTTTATCTACAATATAAAGAAAAATATGTTTTCCAACAAAATAATGGCAGAGCTCCAGCAGACGGCTCAACGTATTTATTCCAGGTATGGAAAGTAGAATTCAATCTATAAATAGATATATCTTGTTATAAAGAACATCCTCACCCCATTATATATATGGGATTCCCACGCCCACCATATGCATAAGGGCCGAGGCTTTCCTGATTCGTTAAAAGGGAATATTTTCTATACTCGTAAATATTTTAAAGCGTTATTTAAATAATATATATTATTTTCGTAAGCAATAAACGCCTTCCAAATGTACATATGTATATTTATAGATATATTATCCTTCATAATTAAAATCTATCATATTTTGTCATAACACCAACCTTCCTAAATAATAATAATAATTATAATATTTATTTTCATTGATTTAAAAAAAAAGATATATTAAATACATTCAATTTTTTAACTCAATATTATTTAGAGATATTAGTAAAGTGTTAAATCAAATTTAATTGAAACAATTTTAAATTTTTATGTAACAAATAGTTTCAACTTATTTAATGAAACATAGAATCGAAAAGTAATTAAATCGAAAGAAGAAAATTATTTAATTTCAAACATTTATAGAATTGCTCTAAGCCCATCCCTATTGGCTCACAACTATCGCTGTGATGCCGCCTTGTGTACGATATTGATTTTACCGATATTGTCATCTCTGATTTCGGAATAAACACAAAACGCGTATAGCAAATTTTCATTGATTTTGCTTCCGAAAAAAAGCGCGAAAACCCATCGAAAGAAAGCATTAAAACATATTATCTGTGGATATATGTAAATAGTGTACAAATAGAACAGTTCCCCAGAAGCGGGAACCACAACTAAACTAAAATATAGCATAAAATAAACGAAACCAAACATAAATATGGCAACCGAAGTGGAGCCAGCGAATACAGCGGACAAATTCTCCGCTAATGCCGAGGAACTGGAGAGTTACTATCTGATGCTGGAGGCGGGTAATATTCCGGAGCTTCAGTGGCAATTCCCCGGACGAAGGGAGCCCTCGCCAGAACTGTTGGGAACCGGGAGAAACAGCAAGGAATTGGAGCAAACAGCAGATGCCATCGAACAGGAGTAAGAGTTATATTAAACAAAATGTTATAAAAAGGGATATATGAATGTGATTGTTTTGTGTTAGACCCCAAAAGGCCAACGACTTTGACTTTAGCGACGAAGTGGCGCCCACCCAAATGCGCGTTCGCAGCCAAACGTCCACGCCGAAGTCCGCCAAAAAGAAGACGGCCAACTTTGCCGGCGTTATGGAGACTCTGAAGAAGAAGAACGCGGAGAGCTCCTAGCACACGCTGAAGTTCTGATGCATCCAGAAGAAGGGGATCGGAACTACCACTCACCCAAATCTAAAGATTACACTACGCGAGGGCTTGGTTATAAAGGTCTGCAAATTGTTGGAGAAGCCAGAAGAACCAAGCTCCCATGCCAATAGGAGAAACTAGGATAAGGAAACCAGCTTTTTGTCTCTAAGTTGTCTTCAAGAATGGCTGTATTTTCAGTTGCCTATTGATTTGTTGTACAAAAATTCAGTTTTGTAGATTTTCTTTACTCTTCTGTATACATTTCCCTATTTTTATTGAAGGAGGTATCATTAAGGATGAGAACTTATAAAACCATAACATTGTATATACACTCACACACAGTTGTGTAAGAAAGGCAAAGAATGATTAACTATTTGATACTAGTTCTCATATATGGAGACTTTAATTAAACACAAAATATAACTAATGAATCTGAGGCACTTATAACATTAACAACAAGTTGCAGACACTTTACTTAATTTACTTTAAAGTAAAAGAACAAAAAACAAAGTACTATTTAGCATTCGCCAAGGCACTAAGTGCCTAGAATGGGAGTTACAGGGTCGAGGTTCTTACGAACCCCACTCGCGGTTAGTAGTTCTTAATCTAATTTAAAAACTATAGATGTTTAAATGACCAAAATAAAAAATCTGTAAATATATACAAGTGTAAACTGAATTCCACAGAAAGCTGTTATTATAGTCTTGTTTGAGAGTAAATGAAAAATTTTGAAATCATCACAAGTGTTCCGAAAACCATATAAAATATCTGTAAGCTTAATAAATACGTATATAGTATATAGAGGTATACATTTTAAGCACAAATTGGCCATCAAGATCTAGCATTCTGAAATAGAAAGCTATGAACAAGAATAATATTAAATAAATATTAAGTACACTGAAGGCCAGTAGTGCTGTCCCTTTCATTTTTGTGTTTTATAAAATATATGTATGTAACGGATCGGAAATCCCTCTATTTAGTTGAAAAAACTAAGGTAAGGCAAATAATTTGCCATTATCTTTTATTACGAAATATAAATATAAAATATGATCAAGCCTCCTTTTCTCAAAGAAATTATATAGATCGATATACATGAGTATATGGATGGCTCATTATTTAACTAATGCTAGAATAAATATTCCCAATTATTCCCAATTATTAAATAAACGTCTTAAATGAAATTGCACTTTTAAACACGTAAGAAAATTGATTTATTTTTTTCGGACAAATATCCGTTTCTCGCTTAAAACACATCAATAATAATAAGTTATTGTGCCTGCGGTTGTGTCTGGTTGGTTGTGCATATACCGGCTTGTGTATAGTGCTGCAGGATCAGCATTTATGTAAATATATATGTATATAGATGTGTATATAATTCGTTTCTGTTTCGAAGTATTCTGTAGGTTAAAAATGGCATTTAATCAACTTTAATTGACATTTACCTTAGGACTATATGTGCACATATGTTGTTGTTTTTTGTTTTGTTTTTGTTTTTAGATTAGATTAATCTTAGTCTTAATCTTCGTTTGTGTACATTACCGTGTGTTGCCATAACTAATTAAATTTATATCGTTTTATATTATATTATTTACACGTACGTTTACAATGTTTTGCTTTGCGTTTTTGGGTGTATAAATGCACAAAAAAAATTAAGCTCAAGCTTAACAATATTTAACAAAGTTGGCTAAAATATAGGTATATAACACAATAATGGTTGAGAATTTTTTAATTTACATATACATGTATATGCACCCCTGCACTTGGTCAAGAGAAAAAGGGTGTTTAGCACAGAAATACAAACTAAGGGTTTGGGCGAGAATCTAAGAGAAAGGCTAGAGTAAAGGCGTGAGAGGTCTGCGGATAGGTTTTCTTTTTTTTTTTAAGTTTTTGGGTATTATGATTCTTTCAAAGGCATTGGGTCAAGTGGGTATAGGGTTCTGTGTTTTAAAAACATACAGTTACAAATGCTAACAGCTTAAAAAAATACGTATTTCTAACTATATATATACGCGTGTGTGTGTATGTGTGTGAATATATATATAATCATTCAACTGTGTTCAGAACACTTTTTCCCCCGTGTGTCTCTCGTCACTACCCCCCTCCCTCCATATTTGGCGGCAACGGTTGATGTTGATGCGGTTGATCCACCAGCGGAAAGACATTAACGCCCACCTCTCTCGAGATGATCTCCACAATATCGGCGAAGTTGGGTCGGCATTTGGGCGTTTCATGCCAGCACATGCGCATCAGGTCGTACATGAATTCGGGGCAACCCACCGGTTTAGGTAATCTGAAAACATACATATTTATTAGTTTTTTTTGATATAAAATTAAAGTAAATTATGAAACCTGAGTAAGGATGACAAAAACGTGGATAAATTGATACTCTGAGATAATAAATGCGTTAGTTTTCAATGCTTAAAAATACATGATATCATTATAATATTCAAAGGCATATTTTGTTCTTTATAATATTTCGATAATTTCGGTTTTCTCGGTCTTTTCTTTGCATTATACAACGCTATATCAAAGACTTGTTTTCAAGTTAGGTTCTTGCTATTTTTATTGCCATGTTTTGAAGTCGTAAAATAAATTCAAAGTATTTTTAATTAAATTTTTGAATTCAGCTATTTTTGGCATCACAAATATTAAGCTTATCAGCATAACCTTCATTGCTCCCATTATTCAGTTTGGCACAAATTAATGTCTCAAGTGGGACATATTATGATTAAATATGTAATTTATTTTTGCGTTAGCTTTACGGAACGTACAAAAGCGCCTTTGGGTTATCACAAAATAACCTTTTGACCTAAATCACTCGAGCTGTCAGACTTACCGCTCGCCCTGCTGCAAACGTGTTAGGAAATCTTCTGGTGACTCCTTCAGTGCCTCTTTGGAATCTAACTCCGATCTGGGATTTGGCGCCAGTTTGGGATCTTGCCCCTCGGTGAACGTCTCCACGAGAGTAACGCCATAGCTCCAGACGTCCGAGTACGATGAGAATCTGTTTGTGGCAATGGCCTCGGGTGAATACCTGGTTAAAATATATCACAGTTAATATTTGGTATAAATTTAAAACATTATATATGCTGTCATAGGAACGTTATTGCCCGGTCAAAAGTGCGAGGTTATCTCGCGTCATGATAACCCGTTTCCTATGAAAAGTCAATAGTCTAATAGCTTCAATAGCTTTTTGTCTGAGAGCATTTAATAGCTTTTGTCTTAGAGCATTGGAAATGGTTTTATATTGTTGGGTTTTTTTTAATTAGCAACTGATGAGGAATATAAAATATAGTTGTTGCTACTTACCAAAAAATGGGCAGCTCCCGATTGTTCTGGGCTAAGTAATAACCATCGGAATTGGCAAACTGCGCCAGGCCAAAGTCGGAGATTTTAACGCAATCTTTGCCGCCGGCGCGGTCGACAAGTATGTTGCGTGCGGACAGGTCCCGATGGATCAGACCCATGCCGGACAAGTATTTCATGCCCTGTTAGCGAATAAAAAAAAATGCATTTGCTGATTAAATAAACATACATATGCATACGTATATATATATATCTTTTGGGAATAATTTAAGAGTATTATTATGTATGAATTTTGATAATTAATACGATAACTTTTGATAAAATTTCAAAATTTCATACAAAGTATTCATTTCAATTCGGAAAGTTTATTTAAGATTAATAAAACAAAATTTAGCATCAAATTGGTGCTCAATCTTAGGTCCTACTCACGTGTGCGATGTCCAGCGCATAGCCAACGAGTCGAGCATTAGTGAGTTTAGTGAAGCCCAGATACTTCTTGAAGGAACCAAACAGGAACTCCATCACAATGGAGGTGAGCGACTCCGTCCAATACTTGAATTTAACGACATTCGGATGATCCAACGTGCGCATGATCTGCATTTCGCGCTTGAAATCACCTATCGACACTTGCATCGCTTTCAGCTTCTTGACGGCCACTTGCTCCCGGGGCCGTTCCTTGTCATAATATTCCAAATGTCCGCGATACACCACACCGAAATTGCCCTCCCCAATCTTGTCGCTTTCACAATACAGCAGCCGGCAGTCGTTTAGCTCCACGACCATTAACATATCGGCACTGGGGAAGATACTGTCAACATACAGATCATGGTTACTCTCGTCATTTTCCGCATCGCCAGTTCCATCTGAGGAAGCAAATAGGAAGAAATGGATTATTTTAAATGCTTTTAATTGGGAAATCTTGCAGCACTCACTCATGGCAAGAGGCGGCATATAGTCGTGCTCCGACTTTATTTCGATGAGGCGGGAGAAGATGTCTTGATGGCTGAATGTCGGATCATCGCTCCAGCCGTCCATTATGGTCTCGGATATTTGCGACGGACACATGTCCGTGTTGAGCAGCGGCAGGATGTTACCATCCATAAGTCTCTGCCGCTGCAGATCCTCCTGCGTCAGTTGGCGCAGATCCTTCCGGCAGCGCGAGAAGATCTCGTAAATGGTGGTGGCAAAGGCCCACACTTGGGTGCTTAGATCCTTTTTGGCCGCCTGTAGATTCCGATAGTATTTGGTGGGTATCCACGGCGAGCTGCAAAACGATTTGAATTTATAATTAAATAATACATAATGCCTAATCAAACAAAATACTCACTCAGATTCCCGATAGGGACGTGGGTAGCCAGGATCACCGATTTTGGCATCCAGCATTTGGGATGCCGGATCGTACTTGGTCACATATAAATTGCTGCAACGTATGTAGCTGTGTATGATCTTGTTGTCCTCCAGGTAGTGCATGCCCCGCACCAAGCCCTTCATCAGTTCCACCAAACACTTTTGGCCGACGTCGCGGGTGGTGTAGAGGAACTTATTTAGCGGTCCATAGCGCGAATACTCCAAGACCATGGTGTACGGATCCGAGAGGGTGAGGCCGTACAGCTTGAGGAACTGCGGTGACTGGATAAGGGTCCAGGTCTGGGCCAAACGGAAGAATTCCATAAAGTTTCCGTCACTCTTCATCATTTTCATCGTCACTGAGACATCTTTGACAGGACTCTGCTGAATCCAGTCGCCGCGCATCGTGAACATCATGCCGTCATCGCCAAGTGATATCGAATCTTTTGTGAGGGAAAATCAAACAAAAATAGATTATAATATGAATCTACGCTATTTCCTACAGGTTTTCCTCACCTGGATACCATTGCAGATCCGTTTTCGGATTGAAGATCTGAGGATTACGTCGCTGCAGCTCTGCCTCGCTCAGCTGCACGTCAGTCTTTTTGGCCTTTAAGTTCTTTGGCAGCAGCAAGAGCAATAGCGGCGGCTTGTCATACACGGAAGCGGGTATCCTGATGCGCTCGTTCACGTCCGCTTTTATGAAGCGTGCCACTTCCTGTAGCGTATTCAATGTGTGTTCGTTGTTGTTGATGTTCAGCTTCCACTGCGAGTCCTTGCGAACGATGCGAAATGTTTCCGTCTTGCAACGCTGCTGTGGTGTGTCTTTTCCCATGCTAGAAATACATATTGTTTGTTTTATTATTCACATACATACTTCTTGCATCTAATTTGAGCAATCTGCCAAAATAGCAGCGGGTTAGACAAAGACCGTGCTTTGATTGCTGTTTCGTGGCATTTCTTGAAAGCTTGATAAGGGGAAAAAGGGCCGACTGATAAACTGGTTCGCAAGCACTCACATCTTGGTTATGATATCGATGTAGTAGACGTCGTACTCGCGATCGCACTCGCGTATGATAAAGCTGCCGCACTTGTCATTATGCTCGTGCAGTTTCATCAGCGAATAGGCACCGCCGATGGGTCCGTGGCAGCCAAGCGAGTCCAGCTCCGCCAAACTGGGCGTTCGATACGAATGGCACAAATCCTGCATCCATTTTGAGGACAATCTGCGCGAAATTAATTAAATTATTTAAGGGGAAACCAATATTTGTAAGAAGTCGGGGAAACTCTACCTTTTGTAGATGTTCAAATAAGAGATGAAGGACTTCATCTCCTTTTCGTTTTGGAAGTGCATCTCATAGCCCTTGGGCAGGCCTACAATCTCAAGTCGTACATCGGTGCTGTTGGTTTTCGAGATCATGAAAATGTCCTCCACTCTGCCCAAAAGTATCCACTGCAAATATAAATAGAATTAAATAAGTAGGGAGGCCAGGATCGATATTTGACGCTTAAGTCGATACAGAAATCGATATTTGCTATACAAATATACAGAAATAAGATTATTTGCTATATATGAGCGATAAATTATTATTGTCTATAAGATTTATTTTGTATTATTTATTTATATAGCAGATTGTTGTAAGCTATGAGCTAACTTATAATTATGAGCTCGGCAGAAATCGAATCAAGTGATTGCCTGCCTTATCGACATATGTTGTATATATGTATATATATTTTTGCAGGGCAATATATAATTGGAAGAATCGCTTACCAGGAACTCATTTCAATATATTATTATTTGAAAGTCTTGTTCATGGGTGACGCAACACCATATCAGAGTCCCCAGGGAAATCAGAGACTTAATGTAAATTGGGGCTTCAAAAACTGAGCGATAACAAATCGATAAACAAAACTCAAGGGACTTCCTTGGATTCCCTAAAGACGAGATTCGTATTTCCTATGTTATAATTATTTATTTATTTTGTGGCTTTCTTGAAGTTGAAACTGAGATGTAAGTAGCATCTGATTGCAAAATGAAAATTTGTAATTAGATTTCCTTAGTTGCCATAGAAATTAGCTGATATGAAAGTATTGTTTTGTAGAAGGCACAAAAATATAAGAAAGTGTTATCTTATTTCCTTACTTAAATAGTAAAATAATTTTACTTTTATTGGGTAAAGGAAAACCTATAAAATTGGAATTTATAATAGCAGAAATATTCAACAAAATATTGAAATTAGATTTTACTTTAATTAAAAAATAAGTTTTGAAAAAATTATTAAAATTTACATCTTTAAAAAATCCCTCAAATATTACTTAAAAAGAGGAAAATCTTCAACTCACCTTAAGCGTCGCCTCGGACGTCACTCTGGCCACCTTGAGGCCCGGCTCCGCCGAGTCGTGTGGAAACACCCGGACATAAACATCGATTCCACTGGAACTGGTGGTGCGTCGCTTGCCCTTTTTACTGCTACCACTGACGCTGGCATTGGAGGATGTGCCATTGGTCGAGGGATTACTTGGATTATTCGTTGTAAGTGTGGAGACCGTGCTGGAGGAGTCGGTGCTTGCCAGTGTTGACGTTGAGTTGCTGACGATGCTCCTGAGATGGCCGCTCCCAAAGACACCGCCGCCCATCGGCAGATCCTCGTTAGGCAGACACTGCACGGTGACGGTGAACTGTTCGGTCATGTAGGTGGGCGCCAGATGGGACACCTGATGGACATAGTGCCACCTCAGGCGCTCCAGGCTCGGCGAGTTGGCGCTCAGGCTGCGGAACACATCGCGGATCTTGTTGCCGACAAAGAAGCTATGCGCTCGCCACAAGCTGGGCGGTAAATACATCTTATAGTTCCTCTCGATGGAGCGCTCCAGTTGTTCCCCCGCCGACTGCAGATGCTTGTCAATCAGCATGTCCATGACTGCCAGTCCCATGGACTGGTCCTTGTTGTCGGGATACTTGATCTCCAAGATGAGCTCGTTCCGCATATCGTAACGAATCTGGGCGTAGAGGAATTCGTGGCACCTCACATCGATCACCTCCAGTTGGCTGTCCAATTCCGGCACTCGGAATCTCATCCGGAAGCAGTAGGTTAGCTGACAGTTCAGCCGCTCGCCAGGCATCACCCAGGTGTGATCGAGTCGCCCCAGCGGACTTGGGCGGCGCGACATCGAGTGCTCCTTAATGCCGAACAGGAGCTGGGCGGGCGGTGTAATCCCCAGGAGGCGGCACATCGCGGTGCGAATATCCTCGCATGATGTTGTGGGACAGAAGTGCTCGAAGTCGTTGGCCGGGAAGTTGAACACCCGGATGGTGCCGTCGTTGGTGTTGACGCTCTGAGAGGAGGAGGCACCGCTGCGCATGGAGGCGTTGGTCAGGCTGGCGCTATCCGCCAGCGAGGTCCGTCCACTGCTGCAGTCATCCATTTTGTTGATCCTGTTCCCTCTTGGGCTTTGTGTGTGTGTGTGTGTGAGTATGTAGTGCAACTGTGGTTGCACTTGACTGTGAATCGTTGTTTTACCTTTGCGAGGACCTTTCTTTGGGATGCCGTCTATTCCGCCGGCTCATCCGTTGGGGCTGCCGATTCTCCAACGACTTATTGTGTGGAAATCAGAAACCGAAATGCCAGCCCGAGATTCGAAGCTCATAAAAAAAAACTTTCAGCCTCCGCCGCTGCTGCTGCCCCTGCCACTGACGCCGCCGTCGCCGTATGTGGCGCAGCTTGTTTATTACCGCGATCCGTTTGGGGCAGAAGCTAGTCTAAGCTGGGACCGAAGCGAGGCGATACGAAGCTGGACACTAAGCACAAATCTTCGTTTTAACAAATAATAAAAAACATCCTAGTGTGGCCGCTCGTGCGGCTACGCATAGTTGGAGCTAGTGATGCTGAAAACATCGATGTTTTCTTTTACCGATGTTTTCCGAGGTTTTCCGATGGTTTTGTTGATATCGATGTGCATCAGCAAATGCTCTTTCAATTACCAATTGGATTGTGGGGACGCAGCAGCAGGGGCACTTTTTAAAAAATTCATTGCAGCGAAACGGCTAAATATAGCTTAAAAATTTAAATGCCACATAATAAAACAATATTTGAGGAATTATTAACAAATATGTTTCTTAAAAATAATTTACAGGTATAGGAGCTATTAGAAATCTGCTTTGGTTTACATTAAGCATCCTAACTGCCACTAGAATCCTCCAAGTTGGCAGCACCGCCATTGCTTTTCGAATACATAGAACGTTAGGTTTAAAATTTTTATTCGTAAAAACAAGTTTTTAAACGCTAAAGATATCATTGTTGATGTCGGTACCGGGTTTACATATAAATGTATGTATATATACTTATGTACAAATTTGCATCAAAACTGACAAATAAGCGTAAAGTTTGATCGGAACGTATGGCTAAAATTGAAATACTTGTTTAGGTAAGCGTGACACAACACGGATTAAAAATGCCCATAAATTCACTAACACATTTCCAGTCTACTACACTTATTAGTAAGTAAAAAACACGACGATTAAGTACACCGAATACACACGAATTGTCTTCTACAATACACCAAAAGGCCCATCTTAAAAATAATCCATTCATTTAGCGTTAGTTTTGGTGAGTTTGAGGGATAATTTTCCCCAAAATTAAAATATAACAAATTGCCCCACCCTCTGTTTCACATTTCATAGAAATTTCGATGAATTTGAAACCAATTAAAAGGGCATCTAAGAGTATAAGGTAAAATATTGTAGTCCTAACGTTGATTCAACCACTTAAATTGATTTCAAACTCACAACGACTTCTGTGGCACCCCTGATACTGTATGACGATGGATTCGGCTTCGGATATTATGGGAGTCTCCCATAAAACACTTGAAAACATAAAGGTCAAGTCCAAATGGGCAGAGACTTCTAGGATAGGTATAAAACTGGGTCGACCAGTGGATACTTTGTAAGTGATACTCTTAACATTGACCTTGCGGTTCTACTGCAGGATCACGCCCTGAGCATGCTGCAGGCCGGTGCACAGATACAGCATAATGATGCTGAGTGCCTGGAGCCGCTCGTCGGATCTGTTCTCCGCGCCGGTGGTTGCCGGCTTCCACGATGCCGACTCCGCAGGCCTTTCTGTGTCATTCATCGTCGTGTAGCCCTCAGTCTCTGCGTCCAGCGCTATCTTCAGCTTCGTCAGCTGCAAATAAACCCGAATAGATGAATAGGATTTCTGGTTTTCTGATTTACTTGTTTGGCTTACCAGCTCATTAATCCTGGCCACTCGCTCGTCCGGCGGAATGCTGGCGTACAAGTGCTTGCTAGAGCTCTTGGCCAAGTTCATCAGATCCTCGCTGCGGGTGTGCCGAATGATCGGCTCGGTGATAACGATGACCTGTTCCACGCTGAGCAGTGTGCACTCCGACGGCAGGGTCTCCAGATGTTGGGTGACCCGCTCAAAGGGATTCTGCTGCGAAACAGGCACCACCTCCTCCACTATAGATGATTTTCTGTGAGAAACTCGGTAAGAACACTGAAGATCAGGATGTAGGTGACCCAAACTCACCGCGAGGGCGTGTGCTGGGGGCTCGGAGGGAGGCTCTTGGAGTTAATCTGCTGACCGCTGCCGGTGAGCGAAGACACGATGCCGGGTATGTCGAGGTTGCTCGCCTGCCGCTTAATACCCTGCGCCAGCATACCCGTGATGCTGGACCTGTGCACGTCGAGGGAGGCCGGTGCCGGGCTCTGGATCTGGGCCTGGTCACCACCCAGCGATGCTGCCTCGTCCTGTTGCTGGGCTTCAGTGCCAGCCGGCGGCATTTCCGTGTTATCAGCCTGCGTGATGGTAAACTCCGGCCGGCTCACCACGGTCGCGGGCGCTGTTGGCACCGGCATGGACCCGGAGCAGTCCACCGGTCCACAAACGGTGGCATTCTGGCACTTGGCAATGCACTTCTTATGGCAGCACATGGAACACTCCTGGCACTGCATGGCATCTTTCAGCCAGATCTTTTTTCCGCAAAAGTCGCACTGAGTGGCGCGATGAAAGTGCGTCCTCACAAAGTTGTGCGCCCTGGGGGCAACGGTGGCGCTCGAGCCCGAGGAGGAGCCGCCGGATATGAGGCTGTCCGAGAAGGTGCTCGTCGACTTGAGGGATGCCGTCTCGAAGGAGTGATCCTCCGAAGCCACGCGATCGCCTCCCGCCAAAGGGTTTCTAAATGGCAAATATTACTTATAATTATTAGTAAAATAATTTAAATTTAAAGCTCACCTGGCCGGAGAATGGGATTTGGAGCCGCTCTTAGTGGCAGCATCTCCCAGGGTCACATTGGGATTGCCCATCCAGGAGAAACCAAACAAGATGTCGCCAAAGCAAAGGTTGGGATTGAATCCGGACTGATTGGACAGTGTATGCGTCTTCCTGGAGGAGTTGAATGGGTCAGTAAGCGAGAAATAGTTGATAAATCTTGGGAAGCGTCTGCTTACACTGCCTGGAGCGAGGCCGGATTGAGGGCTATTTGCTTGAGGCACTGGTTCAGGCTAGTCTCCGAGCACTCCACCAGGACCTGGCCAATCTGGACGTTGTTGTAGCCCAACAGGACAGTCTCGCCGCCGGCCTTGCCAAAGACGCACACGTTGAGGAAGCGGCTACTGGAGTCCAACTGGAAGCTGCACACATCATCCATGTGGATCAGCGGGCTGAAGGCGCAGTCTATGGTCGAGTGCTGGTAGAAGTAGTTGACCTCGTCAGCCGGTGGCTTTTCCATCTCCTCAGACCGGCTCCTGTCTCCCTTGTCCCTATCTTTGTCCTTATCCTTATCTCTTTCCTTTTCCCGGTCGCGCTCCTTATCTTTATCCTTATCTTTATCCTTGTCCTTGTCGCCGCTCTCCCGGCTCATAGTCTTCTTGATGGCCTTGGCAATGAGGTTGGATTTCTTGGGCGAGTTGGTGGGCGTGCTGCAGAGACCTGGCTTCACGGCCAAGTGCTTGGGTGCCACCACCTCAGCGGGATCAGACTCGGACTCTGGCCTCAAAGGAAGGCCCGGCAGGTCGCACAGATCGTCGTATTTCTCAAAGTCCTCCAGGATGGCATCGTTGCGTATGATGCCGGGAATCACACGCTCGATCCGAAGGCTAAAGACCGTGGCTTGCA
Organism: Drosophila mayri; assembly: GCA_008042485.1. Lineage (NCBI taxonomy): Eukaryota > Metazoa > Arthropoda > Insecta > Diptera > Drosophilidae > Drosophila > Drosophila mayri. The sequence continues at coordinate 75,765 of VNJN01002021.1, read as the reverse complement.
GCGTCTTCACGACCTTGGCAATCTGCTGGATGGTGGTCACTGGTCTACCCTCGATGGCCACCAGAACATCACCGGCCAACAGATTGGACTTGCAGGCCGGAGTATTTGGGAGCACGGACTCGATGCGCACCACCTGGCTGCCGCTCTGCTTGAACACGATGCCGATTTGCTGATTCTTCGCCTTATGGATGAACACATCCATCGAGATGAGGACATGACGGCTATCCCTCTGCTGGGCCTCAATGAAGGGTACAGGAGCCAGGGTAATAGTGCAATAGGTGCCACCCACTCCAGGACACGGCATCAGGCGAGACAGCTCGGCGAGGCGAACGGTGAGCAGGCCATTGGGCTGGATGTCACAGTCGCCGGCCTCCTCCTCGGCGGTCCAGTGGAAGAAGGGCTTATAGCGCAGCTTATAGTTGGGCAGCGTGTGTTTTCTGCGCACCGCCTTGCGGATCTGGTTCGAGATCAGGTTGGTGATATTCGACTGCATCTGGCGGCCCTGGTACTTGGACTCGATGTCCAGTATTAATTCCGGATCACCCAGAAAGCTCAGGGACCAGTGCGTATATGGTTTCCTCGTGAACTGCAGACGCGCGGTGCCAGACAGTTGCTTCACTGTAAACAGAGAAAAGGAGAAAAAAAGGATGAGGAAAATGTGAATCAAGGAAAACGAAAACGGGATGAGTAAGACAGGAGATTTCACCTTTCAGCGTTATGGAACCCTTCTTGCCCAGCACCATGTCCGCATCAATGGACGTGGCGAAGTTGCCCACATAGTTAATGTCCAAAAGAAGATCCAGATTTTCGATACGCTGCTCGCCCACATCCAGCTCCACATTGTGCACCGACATGGATTTGATGTCCGGAAACTGGTCGCCCAGCTCCAGCTCCTTGATCTGCGAGAGAGGGAGGGAAAACCGCTATTAGATGGCATTCGGCCATAACCATAACAGGACCCACCGTTAGCTTGTCCAACAATTTGCCGGTGGTTGTCTTTGTTATCAGTTCATCCAGCTCAATTGACAGCTTGCGGTAGAACCACTTGCGCACACGGTTCGAGTTTTTGAACTCGTGGAAGAGAAACTGCATCACAAAGTTTAGGGAAATTAGGGCCGAGGCGCCCTGGAGGCTGTCCTGATGGTTCTCGCAACCATTTCCCGAACCGGAACCGGAACCCGAACCCAATGCCTGTGCCGAGTTGGGTGTGCCCTTGAGATTGCGGGCCGTCTGCTTGATGTTCTTAAATATAATTAGTTAATTAATTATTTAATGTGTAAATGAATTAAAGGATCTATTTATGTACCATGGGCAGGGTGTACTTGGCGTTCATCTGCTTCTGCTCCTCGCTCTCATCGGGCAGGTTGGAGAACTTGATGAAGATGAGGTACTGCAGCAGGATCATTACCACGCCACCGATCAGCAGGAAAATTAGGCAGAGCAGCAGTATGTTCGAAATGGGTATCTCCATGTTAGTAAACACCTGGCCCTTGGTCAGGGGCTTCCCACGCTCTATCAGTTGTTCACTCTCTCTGTGGCGGTGCTGGTGGTGCACTCCTTAGGACTCTATCCGGGACTTTGGTGCCGATTCGCGAGTCCAAGACTTGTTGTTCTCGGTCGTCTCTGTCAAGTGGCCTCAATTACCTACTGATTGCTGTGCTCTCGCATCATCCCCGCCCATGGTGCGGTGCGCATGAAGGAGCCTCGGAGCTGTCTAGATATCTCTATAGTTTTTAATCTCTGCGGTGCTGCTAGCTAATCACTCCATCCATTTGGATATGGCTGGAGGCGTTTGTTTTCTCTGCTGCTTTCAGCTACAGCTGCCACTCGCAATTCGCAATTGTTGCAACAACTGGGAACTACAAAATCGATATGTTCTCGCTGTCGGAGCCTCTGTGTGTGCCGTGCCCTGCCCTGCTCTGTCTTGCCTGCGCCTTTGCTGTTCCATCGGGGCCACTGCGCATGTCCGCCGGATCAGCTGATGGATGGTTGTGCCCAGAGGGTTGTGCTGGTGGTGCTGCTTGACCGGACCTTGTTGCGAACAGCTGTTCTGGTAGTAAATCCTTTAATTCCTTTGAAATTCTCTTAGTGCTTTTATTTTGAACGCAACTATACAATATGCATTGCTTTATTATACTAAAAGAATATTACTTAATATAATAAATAATACTAACCAATTACTGGCTCCTAAGACTCCCAACACTTGGGTGGAGGAGGCGGCGGCGCACCTTCATCTCTGTCTCTCACTCTGGCCTCCCATATCGCTAGGCCCATGGGGCTATCACAGTGTTTTGTTCAGTGCTCCTAACTGGAAAGCTAAATGATGAAGGCCGTAATCCAATCGAGAAATTTGGCCACGTCCGCATAGATCATGTACTGGTTCCTGCAACAGTGCTGCTGCTGCTGCCTGCGATTCGCTTCCGTCTCCGGCGAGGCCAACTCTGGGGCAGGCAGAGTCGCAGACACAGTGCCACGTAGCATCCAGCGATTGTTCTTCAGGATAAGGAGACCGGCACCCGAAATGCCCGTATATAGACTGGCACTGGCACTGGCACTGCCCCCCGGATGCGTATCCCACGCCTCTATCTGGATGCCGGCACAGAAAGTGCGGTTCGAGGATAAGCTGCGAAAGTGAGCATTGGCCCGGAAGCACTCTGCATTGCCGACGACTGGAGCATTTACCACCTTTGGTGTGCTGCTGGTGGTGTCTGTTGTCTTCTTGCCGGGACTCACAGCCGCCGCTGTTGTTGTTTTTGTCGTTGTTTGCAGATGCTGATGGGTGTGGGAAGCGTTTGATCTGTCAAAGCTCCAGCCGATGACGACGCCATGTTCGCCTAAAATGTATTCCGCCTTGCTGGAGCCAGACCACAGGCAAGCTGGGCGAATAAAGGTACTAAACCTGCAAAAACAGAGATGAAAAGCTAAAGAGATAATGAAATATTGAAGGACCTCACTCACCGCACTTCGTCCTTGAGCATAATCACCGCTATGTCCGCGTCGTAGCTGCTCAGCTGACTGTTATAGTCGGGATGTATATATATGCCATCGACTGGCGCCGCCAAGGAGCCCTCCTCGTTCCAATTCTTGAGATTATGCCGGCCCAGGAAGACAAGCACCTCGTTGGACGTGTAGCGCATGTTGAACAACCGGAAACAATGCGCCGAACTGATGACAGCGCGTGCCGAGATGAGCGTTCCGCCGCACTGAAAGTCCAAGGAGGTCAGGTTATTCACATAAATGGCCGCCAGCCAGGGCCAGGATCCCCGTGTGATCGATGGCAGGTTGCTTTGAGAATCGCCATCTCCTTCCCCAGTTTTTCCCAGATCCTCCTCCTCCTCCTCCACGTCATCTGCTGCAATATGCTCCATTCCATCATCATCGTAATCGGCAAATACAGGCGATGTGATCGCATCGTCTATGCTCCTTGAACCAAGCTCGGAGCTCTGCCTTCCCTGCTGGGAGGGCAACCGAAAATCGAGGCCGCGATCGATGCGGCCGCATATGTCTTTGGGTAGGTGGTGGCTGAAGGGCTTTCTACGAGATGAAGACATTAAGTAAACGACGTGAATGCGACGGGGAGCGAGTGCTTTCAACCGACCAAAATCCAGATGCATACTTCTTGAACTGAATGTGCGGCGTGTGTGCTTGGTTTGGCTTCGCGAACGTCTCCTCGGCAGCCTTCTCGGCTTCATCATCGGCGTCCATGCCCAGGTCCAGCAGCAGCGAGCCCGAGCTCTTTTTATCCGGAATAAAGGTAAGCTTACGTATGTGCTCCAGCTGAATTTGGGTCATGAAGATGCTCTGCTCTGTTTGTGTGTGTATGTGCGAAATAGATCATGGATTAGGTTAAATGGGCCCTACCCAGTGGTGGCCATACGAACCGCCAGTTCCAAAGCAGATCACTTGGTTGTTGGCCGATATGAGCAGCACCTTGGGCGGATAGTGATGCTTGGGAAAGCGAATCTTGTACAGCACCGGCGCCTTGTTGCTAAACTGGCCACGGGTGAGCAGCTCAATCTCCCCCAGGTAGTTCTGCATAAGAAATATCAAGGATTAGTGACCATTCCACTTCAAGGCGGTTGCTCAATTCCTTACCGTGGTTGGCTTGCCCCGCATCGAGAGCGTGACGCGGATGTGGAGCGGCAACTGGCGGGCGTCGGGACTGCGGACGGCCATTAGGCCAAACCACTCGCTGCCGTCGTATCGGTACTGGAAGATCTTCGGGCAGGGACTAACCGGCATGCCCTGGGCAACCGCCCAAGACACGTGTTTGCTGCAGATAATGATCACGATGATCACCGCCAGGTAGCACCACCTCATCTCAGTGTTTGAAAGTAAACATTGGTAAAAAGTAAACAACTGAAGGCTCTCCTCAGGACGCCGGCTCGAATCTTAAAAGCGTCGTTGCCAGAGTGGCGAGATGTGGCTTGTAGAGATGTCCCCATATTAAACGATGTTTATTGATTACACAAGCCGATAAAATTTGAACTTTTTTCTACGACGATTAAAAGCGGCATAATCTTAAAGGTATTTACTCAATTAGAGCAAGAGCAAAATGGATTTGCTTGATTTTCCCGCTTTCCAGCGTCCGAACCAGCAAACAGCTGATCGGCTGAGTAAACAATAACAAAGTTGGGGTGGCAGCCCTCCCAACAGCTGATCGCACGTTATTTTCTGTTGCTTTGCAACAAGCAAATCCATCCCACTCTTGCCCTCTCTTTCTCCTCGCCCACAAGCTGTAGTTCAAACTATGGCCGCTAGGTGGATTTTTCGGTCTGACGACCCTCTCAAACTATATTTTAAACTATTTTTTAAGACGGGAAGGAGTAATTTTGGCACTATAAACCCTTTATATTGTTGATCAGAATTAGTGGGAGAATCGATCTAGCTAGGGTTTGAAATTATAAATGGCAAATTGCAAATTTGAAAAATCATATTTTGGCCAAAAATAAACGAAATTAAATTCTGAAACCATTAACGTGTTAGTTTTTTTTCCCTTAAAAAAAGTGCAAACCAAATTTAAGGCTAAAATTTTTTTTTGAATTTTTAAAAACTTAAGAAAAATTCCGAAAATTTTTTCTTTTTCAGAACATGGCTAAGAAAACAGAAAGAAACCCAGCAATGCTTTCCGATTTGAAATTTTTTCCCAATATATGATATATTAAATTTGCAATTTGCCATTTATAGTTTCAAAACATGGCTTGATCGATTCTCCTCTTAATTCTGATCAAGAATATATAGGGGTTTATTTGGTCGAAAAAGACACCTTCACGTATTAAAATTCCCCTTTTGGCCATTTTTCATTTAAAATTATAGAACCAATGACAAGCTACCAGAAATTTTAAGACAAACTAAAATTCGTTTTTGTAAAAAACAAAATTATAAATGATTTATTACATATGTATGTATGTATATTTACACAGAGTAAATTATAAGTCCAACAAATTAAGTTAAAAATTAATTTAAACTAAAAACATTTCTAGAGGAAATCGACTAAAAGAAATCGTCCTCATCTTCCCCGAAATTCATGTTGGCCTCGTTCTCCTCGTTGCCAAATAGATGCTCCAGGTCCTGCTCAGCTTCACCTTGGACGGTGTCGGCGGTTAGCAGCTGCTCATCGTCCTCCGGACATGCCCGGCAACGACTCTCATTGATGCCATAGTTGAGGCAATTGTCGCCAACGCACTGGCAGCAGCCGTCGTGGAACCATCGATAGCTGCTGGCCCCCATGCTCTCACACTGCTGCCGGCACTTGTCCGCCCGGATGCAGGAGTTCACATAGATCACAGTGCACATATTGCTTCCAGACCCTGCTCCTGCTCCTGCTCCTGTTCCTGCTCCTGTTCCGGCTCCTGCTCCAGCTCTACTGTCACTGTGACCGCCGCTGTTTCCCTGGACACGTTGCTTGAATCCGGCGCGCATCTGGAAGCGAATAGTTGACCATTCCTCATCGTCCTCGGCGGTAAGGGTGTCGAAGAGCTCGGGCAGGCCCTCAATGTCCCCAATCTCCGAGCGTAGCGTCAGCGATGGCAGGGCTTCCTTGTGCTTGGGACACATGTCCAGGCAGCCGCAGCACTCAGTGAACAGCTCGCCGAGGCAGTTCAGGCAGTCCTTGCAGCAATGACAATCGTTCAGCTTGCACTGGCAGCTCTGCGTGAGCAGACACTTGGATACCACCGATCCGCAGACCACCTCGTTGCAATCCTCATCGTTGGACGTCGCCGCCGGCGAGATACCAGAGCCGAAAAGCAGCAGAAGGACACAGTACGAGGACACTTGCATATTCGTTGAGGCCTGTAAAAGCAATGATGCATTACGTATCATTGCGCCTCGTCTTTAAGAGGGCACGGGTGTGCTCAGGTGTGGACAGGTAGTCCTGCCACTGTCACTGCAGGTCACCAAGCGCCGTTAATCCGCGACGCCGCCAGGTAGACTGTTCCGCAACAGACGGGCGGGCGGGTAATTTAAAACCAGTTAGGACCGCCGCAAGAACCATAAACTATGGTCACAGCCTCTGCCAGGATTTTATTTGCAAAGCACCAGGAGCTGGATTTCCAGACCATGATCACTCCTATGACAGCAATAAAACCGAATTTATACAAATTTACTTAAGGTAGAGCGCTCTCCTTGGAACTCCCTTTGGTTAACATTTAATACCAGAATTTAGGAGAGCTCAATGTGCGATCTTTAACTCTTTAAAATATGTTTTTGATCAAAAGGAAAAGACTTATGAAACTCGCCTGACGATGCCACCAATCAAGATGTACATACGTAGTCATTTATTGTAGAGCATTGAAAAGGATAACAAAATCGCTGACACAAATCTCAGAGAATGTCACTGATACCGAGAGGGGAGAACATGCTATCCGCAGGCTGGACGACCGCCGGAACTGTGAATGATACAGACACCATGGCCCCACCGCAGGCGGCCACAGACCCTGCCACCAATGGTGCTGAGTGCAGTGGGAGGTCGTCGTCGTCATCGTGGATATACCTAGCCGCCTCCTAATTACCAACGGTGGCTGGCAGTGCGCATATGCTGACTGCTATCAAGCACGTCATCAGCCGCAATCGGCGTCATCGGCATCAGGGCTGTGTGTGCTTATCTTCGGAGCTCGGCAGCGCCGGCAGAGGCCGGATACCAGAGCCTAGAGAGCACCCCACCGGTCCCAGGTGCTATCTGTCTATCGGCTATCAGTTTCGTTCAGACAGCGACAGCTGGTGCATCTCGTCCGTCCTCCATCCGCTGGCCGCTGGTTGGCCAATAGATGCAGCAGCTCGCCATTCCCGTGGGTGCACCCAATGTGACTGATTCGGCATATTGTGCATTGATTAGTAGTGACCATAGAACCAAGATGACCATGTCCGCACCACAACAGCTAAGCCATGGCAGGGTCGTCCCACTAACACACTCCGTTTCATCGTCGACAGGATGCTTGGCGGCGTGGGAGCTCGTCGCAGAAGGGGCTCCTCACCGATGGCGCGCTTGACCACTAGCAGCAACATCAACAGCCTGGAAGACAACATAGCCATCATCGGCGATGGCGTCATCCGGCGGAGTGCTCACTATGGATGCCAACAGGCGTCCAGCAGCAACAGGAGGCGACGACCCGTGATGGGAGCCGGGAACGGTCAGGAGAGCTTTGCTCTTGTTCAGACGCGACCCAATTTGGGTGATATCATGTGAGTATGAGAGAGGTCCTTCGGATCCTCTGAACCACAGACCTACTACAATACCTAGAAGTTTCCTAGATTCCCAGCCTACTTGCCTAGATCGAATCTGTATATATTTTCATGATCTATTCATAACCCCCTAGATTTTCCCTTTACCCATTTTCCATAGGCCACAAAAACCTTATTATAGATATTACTTTGTATATTTTATGAAACAAAAATGATATCGGTAGAAAGTAAAGCCATATATAAATTATATTCCCGCCTATGAGGGTCCTGTAAGCAAGCAAATTGACTCCTAGATAAGTTATGTCTTCTTGTTAGATTTGCAAAAAGTAATAATTAATAATCAAATATTAAGGAGCAAATTTTCAAATTTAATTTCAAAAATATTTACATTATTTCACGATGTCTACGAACATCGATGAATTCGGACGTCCTTATAGATCCACAAAAGGATTCTGTCGCCTCCATTAATATCCATAAGGGCATTTCCAATGGGGGCTACATTTATAAATTTAAATAATTAATCATTTATATACAATAATAAAGGGTTTCGGCTATCGTTTATCGAGTGGCAATTTAAGTAATTTTTAATTTGTGCTGCGCCAAAACCGTGGTGGCAAGCTTAAAGCTCAATTTTCGAGTCCATTCACAGCGGTTATGGGAACAGGACACTCGCTACTCTGGTCGACTCTGTCGCACCCACTGCTCAGCGCTTCGCCACAGCGATGTTGGCCTACTCGCTCGTCCGCCGAAAGATGAGCTTGGGGCGAAGCTTTCGACTGGAGCGCAGAGCGCAGGGCTGCGCCGTCTCAACCGCTGCTGCTTGGCTGCGTCGGTGTGGGTGCGCTCGAGTCCGTGTTCCGCGTCCGTGGCCATTGGCGCGCGCCTGTAGTGGTAGTATGTGATACAAAGTCGCCGAGTTTATTTCGTCCAACTGGTGAGACAAAGTCGGTGGCAGCTCCCGCACAAGCGGCGCTTATGTTTTTTTATTTTTTTTTCGCTGCGCTATTATTAGCCCATTTCTGCAATGTGAAGAAGAGTAGCAGAAAAATCGAAGCCCTAAGCTGGCGATAAATCCCCGATTCTGTGGATTCTCGGTGGTGCTCTATATGAAAAAAAAAAGAAAGAAAGAAATCAGAGAGAAAAAAACCCCAATTCGACATTTCGAAAGTTGTGTTGTGTGTGTTCGCTGGCATCCGAATCCGTGTCGAGTAGTGAAAATAAAACTACAAACGGCCAAACCGCAGAGAATAGGGGAATAAGCTGAGAACAAAACGGGAAAACGGCAAAACGTGAAGTGACTAAATGGCAAAAACGTCAATAAGACGCGACGTTAATGGCAATGGCCACGATTGCGACAAAAGCCAAGTGACTGCAGAAGACGACGATTCCTGGTCTCGGTCAATAGGCCGAAAATAAAAAACCCCAATTCCAATTTCAATTCGAATTTCGAATTCCAAAACTAAGCCCAGAGTCCTGTTCTAAAGTTAACACACACACACACACATAACATACATATATACTGACGCACGCACGGCAAAAGCTACTTGCCTGTGTGTTTGTGCGTGCGTGGGGATTGGGATTGGGTCAGCGGGTCGCTAGCACAACGGGCGGAACGTTGCGTTGGAAGTGGGAAGTGGCAGTGTGGCCGTGTGAAGATGGAGACGGAGCTGCGGGCGCCAGAGGATTTTGGTTTTGGGTTGCATGCAAAGCGGCAGCCTATCGGTGTATCGTGTGTTTTGTGACGTGTACACGCGTAGGAAGGTGAATGAATTGTGGCTACGAAACAGCAGCAGCAGTAGCAGGTCGCGGCTCGCGGCCGTGTAATTGAAAAATGTTGGAATATGTACACATGTGCCTGTAAATCATTTTCCTAGGCCCACAAATATTTACTAGTCGTGTTTTCCCCACAACACACACACACACTCGCGCACGGACACTCGGAAACGAGTCGGATACGAATTCCAATGATATGCCCTTCTCCAAGTGCCCCACGGAAGTTAAAATTGTGTTTGTGACTTTTCCCCTGAACACACGCAATGTACAAATGTTCAATGTACATCATACATCATCCGCTGCCCCAAACGGCACATAAACCCTGGTTTCAGCTTTTTTTCGGCTTCAGTTTAGTTTACTTTGTGCATAGGGATCTACAGCTTTCGAATTGCCCAAAAAAGTAGGCAACCTCTTTACTGCGTCAACAAAGATGCAGCTGTGCCATCACTAGAACAGCTCTCCTTTCAAGATTTCCTATTGCTCGAGAGAGAGAGGCAGTTCCTCAAATTATCGTTTATCCTTTCCAACACTGCTGAAGACCATCCTACAGTTGCATCATGTGGCCCGAAAGAAGAACATAGGTAGTTGGCTTCCTGCCGTAGAAAGCGCGTTTGTGATATTATAAAATGTTTACATGGAGATCTATAGCTTGCGGCTTGCCCAAATACGTCAACAATGGTGTAAGTAAATAGGACTGTGCTCCATCAGTAGAACAGCTCCCCTTTTAAAGATAGCTTATTGCTCGTCTCTCTCAGAGCGAAGAGAGAGAGAGAGATCCTCAACCTATCGTTTATCGTTCTCAACACTGCCACTGCTGATTGCCACCATGTGGCACGAAGAGGAAGAGTCGAGTTGGTTTGCTGCTGTCGAAGGCGCGTGTGTCATTGTTGCTGTTTATTTTTGGCAATTACAAGTTCGTTGGTCCTGCTGTCGCCCTATTGTGGCCTCAAATAGTGTGTGTGTGCGCGATGCTTCCACAAATTCAAGTTCCAGAGACATCGTTGTCCGACATTGGGAACGCTAACAACAGCAGCAAACTTCTGGTGACGTCAGTAGGATAAAAGTTATTTCCCAGAACGAATGTGTGTGTGTGCGTGTGAGGTAATTGTTTTATGGCAATTAATAGACGAGCAACTGCCAAATGTAAACAGATATTAAAACCTGGGGCCGGGATTCGTCGTGATTCGTGTGAGCCATTATCAATACGGTTTCCGAAATCAGTGAGCGGGCTACAGCCGGTACATCCGTGCGCGCGTGTGTGTGTAGTGTGACGGTGAGCGAGACAGAGAAAGATACATAGTTGGAAATGATGGTGGGAAATTTGCAAATGCCTAGTTTCTGTTATCAGAACAATAATTCAGTAATCAGCTCCGATATGTAAACATATGCATTACCACACAAAAGTGTGCAGCAGTCCCCCCGTCCATCTGTGATTTGTTTTTTTTATTTATTTTTTTATTATAAAATGTAAACATGTTTTCGAAATGTAGAAATGAAAACGCTGCTGCCTGAGTCGCTTTCCGTTTACTTCCAGTGATGTCGAAATTGGTAATTCCATCGTTCCACAACTCACCACGGTCGTCGTCCTGTTTGGGTGCGTGTGTATTGAGCTTTTTCGGTGGCCTCTATATGTGTCAGGCTCTCTCTCTGTCTTGTTCTCTTGGTCTGAGACCTGTCTCGGTTTTTGGTTTTCGGTTTCATCCCCTAGCTTTTTCATTCATGGCGTGTTCCAGTAATGGAATGTTATACCAATAAGGGAAACAACATTTATCCAGCCCAGCCGTCCATCTTCAGCCCTGGCCAAGTACATGGTGTATGTACATGCATATGTACATATATGTATTGCTAGCACACTTTTATGGGCCACAAAAATAAAAACAACATTCATGCATTTTGAATGCACCCCCCCAAATGTGTGTGTGTGTGTTTGCTTTGTGTGTGTGTGTAGAGGACGCAAGTGTGCAGCCAGGTTTTCAATAGGTCATGAACTGCATTGACCCGAGAGAGCATCATAATTATTGGCTGTCAAAACAAAAGCTGCTTCGCGATTAGCACCACGCACTCCAAGACTACAGATAATCCGGTCAATCTACACACGCCTAAGAACGTGTGTGTGCCTCTGCTGTGTCCATTATATACATACATATGTACATACACTCGCCGTGCATAAATCATGAGCAATTACAAGAAAGTGACGGGGACAAGCAAACGAACCAATCAAAGTGCGGACTCTGGTGTCGGGGAATAAAGAAATTACCTCAAACTGCAATTTAAATCCAAGTGCCGCAACTAATCGAATTCGTTTCCATTATAAAAATCAGTTCTTGTGTGCAATATCAACACGGCAATGCCCGCTAACTGAAACGGATAATAAAAGACCAAAAGCGAAAGTGGTTCCACCATCACCATCACCACAATCAACCCATAAATAGAGTCATCATCAGCATCTTTACTCCACGCAGCGCAGCCACATTTAACCAACAAAACTAATTAAAATCAAAACAAAAAACCAAACCAAACAAAATTCAGCCAGAACCCAGAAAGGATCAGATTGGAGCAGGAGAAAATTCAGCAGAGGAGTGAGACGATACCTGAAGTCGTCGCATCCGGGCCCGGAATCATTTAGATTCCACATACAAACCAGTAGCCAAGCCATCGGTCTCTCGAGCTAAATGTCCAGTTGCCGCTATCGTGCCATGCGGACGGCGTGTCACTCCCGACAAATGCGTATTGTGGTTCACCTTGTGTAATATAATTATGGCCGAGCGGTCGTTACAAAAGTATCAGAAATTGGATATAGTGACGGTATGTGTGTGTCCTTAAACAATCTCTATTCCTTCGGTTTATAAAGCAGCCATTACCACTAAACCTAAATTCCATCCCAAAAATATGCAAAAGTGGTTTTATAAATCAAAGCCAATATTTAAATACGTCTTTCCAATACTTTAAACAATAAACAATTATCCTATAATAACCCTAATCTCTTTCAGGCTCTAATATATTCACAATTGTGTGCTACTCTTCTTTATTTTATTATATTTACACATATATGTATGTATGTCTGTTGTTGCTTCTGTAACAACTTCCACTAGTCTTGAAATTCATATCATAAACAATATATGATACATATGTGGACTGGTATAATATTTAAACATGAAAAGAAAGCTCTCGGGGACTAAGCAATACCTCTGGGATAACAGTAATGTTATATATTAATATACTTAAACTCTATGAAGAAAGCAGCACACATGTAAAAAGTATGAGCGACAGCTGCCCAATTTTAATACAGAATAAATAAAAAATATTTTATGAATTCAGGCAGGTGGTGGTTCATATTAAAGCCATTGCCCTTAGACTTTAATCGATAGACCTCTTGGAAATGTATAAAAAATATTAATTTTTATACAAAGTTCAATGGTAAATATGCAAGTCGGTCTAAACTTTAATTATACGCTATAAATTGTTCGAAAACCGATTATTACTTGATAGCTAATGCTTATATCATGTTGTATTTATATTAAGTTGTGTTTATTTATATAAATAAATATTTTTTTGTATTTATTTACTGAAAAAAAGGCATCTCATATAGATATGTATATGCATCCCTTTGCCAGACAGATCACCGATTCGGCTAGGTATAAGTAGAATTTAATATTTAATAGTCGGTGGCTGTGCGTAAACCGAATGATATGGATTAATTTTGTAACCACTATTGTGACCAGCATCTGATGCCTTTTTTATGTTTTCTCCTTCCCCCTCCCTCATCCAGGTTGGAAGCGGCTCAGGAAGTAGTGCTAGCAGAGCATCAACAGGACTTCTTAGGCGGGGGGCACTTGGGTCGAAAGGGAGCCCATCGCTTAGCTGATAGAATGGGTGGCCCGAAAAAAGAGGAAAACCCGCCAGGTGGTGGTCCGACGTCATTGTTTATCCTAACCGAGGATAACCCAATTAGGAAGTACACACGATTCATCATAGAATGGCCGCCCTTTGAATACGCTGTGTTATTGACAATCATAGCCAACTGTGTTGTGTTGGCACTAGAGGAGCACTTGCCGGGGGGCGACAGGACAGTATTGGCTCAAAAATTGGTAAGATTCCCGAACTCCAATCTATAAAAAATTATATGCGAAGCTAATCAAAATTTTTTGTACGCAAAACTAGGAAAAAACGGAGGCCTATTTTTTATGCATTTTCTGTGTAGAAGCATCGCTCAAGATCCTCGCCTTAGGGCTTGTTCTGCATAAACACTCCTATCTCAGGAATATTTGGAACATCATGGATTTTTTCGTTGTAGTTACGGGGTAAATACTAACCACACTGTATTTTTTCTTTATATAATCCTTTTCGTTTCATAATTAATCAAAAACAAATAGCATAAAAAAGCACTTGATTAATTATTATTTGAAAAATACTCTATATAGATAATAATCTCAGTCAACAATATACATTTTATTGACTTTCAAAATTCAAAATAAGTTAAGACTATATATTAAGCACGGGTGGGATAAGCATAAAGCTGTATGGTTCTGCTCTTTGCTAACTTAAATGAAGTGTAAGCATTTATAACAACAATCTTCTTTCGTGTAAATACGACTAACAGAGCCATGACGATATTTGCTGAGGCCAATATAGACGTTGACCTGCGTATGTTGCGATCATTTCGTGTCTTACGCCCACTGAAGCTCGTATCCCGAATTCCAAGTAAGACATCCGCCGGCGGGCAGTCAGTTTATACTACATATAGGCCAGATAATGTCACGTTCTCTTCAGTAAATGACATTAAAAAAATTTATATATATAGAGAGAATCACCTTTATAGGCATACATAAACCTAGACCTTAGGAGTCTCCTTTCAGAGACTTAACTTAGACCTATGCTAAATGTGTTTAGTGTGTGTTTAAGTAGAAATTTCATAATATCAGATATTCTCCTAGGCCTTACTATATGGAAAGTAACTTGAATATCTTTTTAATATTTATATATTAAAATAAATATATATATAGTGATTTATTCACTCGATTCGAGACACTCGAGGGAATTATTGTAATCCTGCCTCTATTAACATTAATATTTATTCATTTAAATTTATAGTGGTGGTCACAAATTTACTTTCATTTATTTGAATATAAATTTGTGGCCAACACTTTACATAGACTGCATCAGTAGGATGCTAATTAATAGGTATTTAATAAGTTTAATCGGAAGAAATGGTATACTAAAATGAATTATCTTTATATTAGTATTAAGATAAATTCTTTAAGCTAGTGCAATAAATATTAGAAAACAATTTACAAATAATAATTGTTAGTTCTGTTTTAGGAATCAGAAGAGTCTTAGACTCTACATATATATTCATATCTGTTAGAGCGTTATCTAAAAATAGGATAATAGTTCTTAATATTGCTCATACGCCAAGTGTGCTCACAAAAATATTTTAATACTTATAGAAAGAACGTACATTTTGTATATTTTAATATTATTTTTCTCATTTAGATACATGTTTGATTTATGGTAGATTTATTGGGCGTCATTTGTTATTTAAAATATATTTATAGATCAATATGAGCAACTTTTCTTATATATAAAAGGTATAAACTGAATAGAAGTGCTACAAATTCTAGGAAAAGCTGCAACTTTGAATCCTTTTTTCATTAGCATCGCCAGAACATATGTATATGATATAGATGCGATCTGGCCAAGAATTATCTCAGTAGTTTTAGTGATAAGTATTTGCTAGATTATATCAAAACATAACCGGCTTAGACGGTTTATTATAACAAATAATATTTGTATATGTACATCTTCAAGCAGGGGAACCACAGAAATCGCTTTTGTTTTCAAAAAAAATGTATGCAACATTCGCTTCAACTATATTGCGTATCAATATCAAAGGATTTCTGTGGTAATCCTGGGAAGACCCATTTAAAGTGCTCGCTATAGGAAGAGTGCACATGTTTGATTTGATTTTATGTAACCATTAATCCAATCCTAGTCCAATGCAGATATGCTAAAAGCTGACAAATGGTTTGGCTCTGCTCTCCAAGCTCTGGGAAAGGCGAGAGCAGAGCCAAACTATTACATGTTTTCCCTTGGGCGACCCATTGTGTGTGCGAAATAAATGAACTAACGCGCGTTAAACGTTACTGTATAACTGTTCTTATATATGTTATACTTTCTCCAGTCCAGTCTTTTGTTCTTAGTTACCTTTTATTCTTCGTTAAGGTGCACATTTGACATCTTTTGGTTATACTTGTCCCTGTATTTTTTCGGAATTATTAATGATTATTTGAAATGATATTCCTTGAGTATCGCTAATCGATTTTTATATGTTTGAATTCCGATCGCTTAACGCCTGCAAACAGATTCATGACACAGTACCCACAAATAGGGCCCGAGGTAGACCTAAGAACACTTAGAGCCATTCGAGTGCTACGGCCCTTAAAATTAGTGTCTGGAATTCCTAGTGAGTAGTTCCACTTGTTTTAACATATTTAATCGTCGTTTCCTCACGTTGTATTTTACATCTTAATTTCCAATGTATTAGATATATTTTCTGTTTCTTTTTAAATGTGTCTCTGTAGTCTGTTAGTTTTAATTCTTGTTTTATATATTTAAATATATCATTGGCACATGGTTGTCTTAGATCGTAAAGCTGATAGCCTAAGACAGCCATGTCCATTGCCTTGGCATTTTACTAATACAATGTCCGATCTCTCCAAACCAACTTCGAACTGCAAACTGGATCTGTAACCGCATTGGATGGACACCACACCTATAGGTTTACAAGTAGTTTTAAAATCTATAATCAAGGCGATGGCACCTTTACTGCAAATCGGTCTCTTGGTGTTGTTTGCAATCGTAATATTTGCAATCATTGGACTCGAGTTTTATTCGGGCGCACTGCATAAGACTTGTTATAGCTTAGAAGATCCAAGTATGTTCACAGCCACAATAGAGGGCCAACAGGAATTAACATTTCTCTATTTATATATATTTATCGCACAGACAAATTAGTGAAGGAGGGCGAATCAGAGACGCCTTGCAACACGGACAACATCACGGAGAAGACGACCGGCTCCTTTGTGTGCAATAACAGCACGAGCATGTGCCTGGAGAAGTGGGACGGACCAAACTCGGGCATCACCAGTTTCGACAACATCGGCTTCGCCATGTTGACCGTATTCCAATGTATCACAATGGAGGGCTGGACGTCAATACTGTATTGGGTAAATAGCGTGGCAAAAAAGGAACCTAGAATGTTATAAGATGCAAAACGAGGAAACTCTTACACGTTACGCATTTTATAATATTTAAAGGTGCCTTCGATCGAACCGTGATTTAAACTTGAACTAATTTTCCTCTTCCTTCCAACAGACCAACGACGCATTAGGTTCAGCATATAATTGGATATATTTTGTGCCTCTAATAGTTATAGGCTCATTTTTTATGCTCAACTTAGTTCTTGGTGTCTTAAGTGGGTAAGTTCCGATCTTAAATTGTATTATTTCTGTGTAACGGAGCCAGGTTCTACACCAGTTCGCTTTATGATTTCTACTTTCTACGTTTAACTTTCTGTTTATGATTTTGATTCTAATTTAAAAGGAATACTGCATACATATATGTTAAATAAATATATATATATACGTGGGGGATATACATATATATATATATATAAATATGTGTATATAACCTTTTCGCTCTGTGCATGCTATAGCAGAGTGCAAAAAAGTGAAGAAACTCCAATTGAATGTAAAAAGTATTCAAAATTTCCAAGCGAGATATACATATGTATGTATGTATTGTATTGAAATTATGTTTCTGATTTTGGTTCTTTATGTATCTACGTTTCTGGTATATATTGTTTAAAATTCCTTTTAACTATTCGTATTTATCGAATTCAGAGAGTTTTCGAACGAACGAAACCGTGTCGAGCGTCGCATGGAGTTTCAGAAATGCCGCTTTCGGGCCATGTTTCAGACCGCAATGGTCTCGTACCTTGACTGGATCACACAAGCAGGTTTATACAAACTAGATCTAGAGTCTAAGTGCAAATCTAAGTAAACTCTGACCATAAAATCAACCCGAACGCCATAGCAAAAAAAAAAAAACAACACAAAAATAACATCGGTTTAAACTTTAAACAGAACAAATATAAGATATACACGGGTTCATTGAACTTTAAAAAACTTAAAACCGTCCCCATCTAATACAAAAAATATCAAATATATAAAGAACTTGTTTGGTTTTCTGCTAGTTATATATGTATCTCTTAAATAGATCGCAAGCAAACCCCCGGCCACAAAAACCAACAGTTATGGTTCCCCAAAAACCTACTCAACTTACATATCTACTTATTCAAACTTCCAAACGAAACAAATATAATGATTAAAGTTTAATATGAATACTGCGAAATGCCGTTCACCTCTCACTATTATTCAGAATCCAACCCATATATTCGGCAGCGCGTATTGCTGCGCATTATACACGTATCCGTATACTACTCTCTGCATTGTGCCACACACCCTGACATAGCGAACAAGTTGTTGAACTCCCCCAGCTAAACTAAATACTAAAACTACTAACCAACTAGCTACTGCCAAGACTAAACCTAGAGCCAACTTTACTTCTAACTAATAACCAAAGTTCCCCGCCGGCGGAGTTATCACGAGTGCTTGTCTTCCAACCCCCGAGCCCTGAGCCCCCAGCCCCGAGCCTGACATGATGTTGTTCAGTTTTCTTAGTCTTAAATGCTTAATTGTTGGCTAGCGCAGGACACACACACACACACAGCATATACACTACACACACCCACTGGCTCCAGTGTGCGCACCCTCCACACCCACCAATGTTCTGTGCCCAGTCCCCACGTCCAAGTCCCTGTCCAGACTGGCCTAGCGAGCCATATATAGCTAACCCGATTTTCGGCCAGAAGTATTCGAGTTACATCAAAGTCCGCCCCAAAACCACACATATACAAATATTATATCTCACACAGTACCTTCGTATATTAACTATATAATATATATATTGCCCTGACTTCTGACCTGATTCAATGGCATCATATTGCCAATGCCCGATGCCAGCGAATATATCGAAATGTATTAATGTTATTCCATTCATTATTATTTCTGCTCGTTCGATGTGAACACCGATCTAATTTATAATCTTTGATCTTATCATCTTTGTTTATTGGTTTTACATTTGGTTCTGCTCTGTTTTACATTACACTCGTACAATAATATAAAATGAAAACGAATAACAGCGAAAGTTTTATGTGGACTTTGCTATTGCTAATACTGAAAGCATATACTTGTTCGTTTTAGCAAACAATCAATCCAGTTTTTTGGTTTATCACCGTCTATTTAATTATTTTTTGTAGTGAATTCGCAAAAGAACGAGAAAAAGTAGAAAATAGACAAGAGTTTCTTAAACTTAGAAGGCAGCAGCAACTAGAAAGAGAGTTAAACGGCTATGTTGAATGGATTTGTAAAGCTGGTATAGTATTTACCCCTATTTCTTGTTTGTAAATCTATATATATACACACACACTATACACATACTATATACATAGTTAAGGACACATACCATATACTAAACAATCGTTCATATAACAAAATAATCAATATCATTGTCAAACCATATACATTTGAAGACGACATTCTCGAAGATATAAGAAAAACAAAGCTCGTAAATAACTGCAAAAGTCCCAATTTTCTTCAAAGAGAGCCTCAAAAAATCCAATTATTCACTTCTACTTCAATTTCATCTGTCCGAGATACATCCATATACTAAACATTAGCATATTGATATATTTTATACATATATATAAAGAATATATAAATACAGTTGTATTTCGATAGCCAGCACTTTTGGCACATTCTTAGCGTTACCCCTTCCTCATAGAATCCTCTTACCTATTGACAGCTTTAAGGCCTGTAAATTTTCGAATTAATGTAAACATCTCCTGAACATTCGTCGAGCTAAACGAGTCACGAATATCCCTCATAACGAGACACATACCCACATACATCATATATCTTTTATGCTAATGTGTTGATCAAATCGATCCGCTTGCCCTTGACCGACTACCAATCGTGGGATTCTGCTAATGTTATTCCAGAGGAGGTAATTCTCGCTGAGGAGCGGACAACCGAAGAGGAGAAAATGCACATAATGGAGGGTAAGTTATTTAAAAAATTTTTAATTGATATTTGTGATTAATGTCTATACTCGCGTTTCCATTTCCATTTCCAGCCCGAAGACGAAACGCGGCCAAGCGAAAAAAGCTGAAAAGCTTGGGCAAGTCAAAATCGACAGACACCGAGGAAGAGGAGGCCGAGGAAGACTATGGCGACGATGGTGAGAAACCGAATTACTTTTTATATTTCCATTCTTGTGGGTTTAAAACATGCAGGAAAAGTAAGCAAGCAGAACAGTCAAGCCTGTCGATCAAGTGCCAGAATGAATTGTTTAAATTTTCTATTCCTGTAAACTAAGCGGAAATCTCAATTTAAGTTTCCCCTTCTAACTTTAATTTGAAACATCTACGATATGAAATTAACTCAAGATTTTATTTTTTCATTCGAACGAAACGAATTTCTAAATCTTACATTGAATAAAATGTTCAAAATGTTCAAAATGTGTAAGTAAATTATAATTTTACTTTTTTCACCAAGTGACAAATCTGCACCAGTGTCATATAGTTTTAAATTCATTTAGTTTTTGTGGCTCGAATATACAGAATAATAGAACTTTCGTCTTTAAATGTTTCCCATCATATATAGCATCTACTTACAACAAGTCTGTGTAAAGCTACCTCACGTGTGTGTTCTAAAAGAAAGTCCATATGTGTAGTTGGTATAAGGATAAACGTTCTGAAGGGATTGGTTAAATATAGTCTTTGGAATATATGTTCTTATATACTTTAGGTATAATTTCCCTAGCCCCTAGTTGAATCTCGAGCACTCATAGGTCTTTAATCCCAAGATAAACACAAGGGGCTTGTCACCAAATTTGTTCTTGGGCATTACAAGGTGCACTGATTGAAACTTTATCTATATCCTCTCTCTCAGAACGTATATATTTTCTTAACAAATATTTTAGATGTTAGATAGAAAATGTTATTTAGTGATTTTAATTTATATTTACATCAGCGTTAAGGAAAGCTAACTAAAATAGTCGCATTTTCGGTATAAAAACATAACCCACTCGTGTAACACGTCGTATTCGTTCGTAAGAAATAGTAACTATTATCGCTAAATCCAACCAATACTATATATTATTTATTGTATCTGAAGCCACTCCTCTATCACATTGTATTTAAATGTAAGCTTGATATTAGCCCAGCAGCAGCAGTGCATTTCAAATAGATTATCTATCTATCAATATATATATTTCGGGGAGCACATGTGCTCATTTTAATTTAAGAGGATTTGTTTCAAAATAAGGCAATCGGCCTAAATGATTCCCTGAATGACTATCTAGAAGAATGTTTTAGGGTTGGCGGAAAATATCCATATATAAACGCTTCTTTGCTATGTGCAATTGTTGATAACTAAATTGATATTTTTAGCAATTAGATAGATTTTGATTGCTAAATCATTTATCAGATCTTTAGAATCTACAATTAATTAAAAGAATTACAAAATTAATGGGATAACATATATTTAAACCTTAAATTCAATAGTGTTTGATATTTAAAATTTCGAAACAACAATATTAGCCGCAACACCCATGTCGATCCGAGTTCTTCCCTCGATATACATCCCTAGACCGTATTCATGATAGTGAAATATCATATTCGAGGCACTCGATTATTGCGTCCCTATCTGTTGTTAACTAGAAATGCACTGTACCCGTATTTGAGCCGAGTATGCAGCAACATTTGCCTGGTTGTGCTTTAGGTGGAGAGTTGACCAGAGACTAACCGTAAAGAGAACGAGAACGGAGTGAGACTAACCCAAGTGGACTGTTTGTTTTTGTAGGATATCTGAAAACCCGGTCGAAACCCCAAGGCAGTTGCACCGGATTCTGGCGGGCGGAGAAGAGGTTCCGCTTCTGGATCCGGCACACGGTGAAGACGCAGTGGTTCTACTGGTTCGTGATAGTCCTCGTCTTTCTGAACACAGTTTGCGTGGCCGTCGAGCACTATGGCCAGCCCTCGTTCCTCACGGAGTTTCTGTGTAAGTATCACTATGATAGGACTCCTCCTATATGTCTGATCGACTTTCACTTGTAATATTCTTTCACAGACTATGCGGAATTCATCTTTCTCGGCCTGTTCATGTCAGAGATGTTCATCAAGATGTACGCGCTGGGCCCTAGAATATACTTTGAGTCGTCGTTCAACCGATTTGATTGCGTTGTCATTAGTGGTTCGATATTCGAGGTGATCTGGTCCGAGGTGAAGGGCGGCTCCTTCGGCCTGTCGGTGCTGCGTGCGTTGCGTTTGCTGCGCATCTTCAAGGTCACCAAATATTGGTCGTCGCTGCGCAATCTGGTTATCTCCCTGCTGAACTCAATGAGATCGATTATCTCGTTGTTGTTCCTGCTCTTCCTGTTCATACTCATATTCGCCCTGCTCGGCATGCAGCTATTTGGCGGCCAGTTCAATCTGCCCGGAGGCACGCCAGAGACCAATTTCAATACATTCCCGATTGCACTGTTGACCGTATTCCAAATCCTGACCGGCGAAGATTGGAACGAGGTCATGTACCAGGGCATCATATCCCAGGGTGGTGCCCAGAAAGGAATGATTTACTCTATGTAAGTTTTATTTTTCTTGTGTTCTTTTATCCGTTTTCGTATCCCTACCATACTATCGAGAGTAGGCTTGGCCACCTATGTTGTTAGTACGCACAGCTAGTCCCCCCCTTTGGAGAACCATAGTTCCTCTGATTCCTGGCTTGTTGTGCTAGCAAAAATCCCTCCCCGAAAACAATCCAAAAGCTCCTCCCAATTCATTGAACGTCGAACCATTAATGTGTGCAATCTACTGCGATTCGGACTTGGGAGCTTGAAGAATTCAACTCACAGATTGAAATTCTGCAAGCCCAAGAGTCCCATATATGTACATATATCTGAAAATCAGAATAGCTGGAAAGCCACCGCCACTATCTACAGAGTCAGTCATTAATCGTGCATAAGATCCACCAGATCCACCAAAAAGCCACCGTAAGTGTAGACTATTTGGACCTTTGGCCATTGATTTGTATATCGAGTTTAATCTTTCACCGCTGTTTTCTTTCCATCTTGCCATCTTTCTTTGCAGCAAGTTTTAGGCAGGCGATCTCCCATACGAGGCTTGGCAACACCATGTGTCCGTCATAGTCATGTAGCACCATATCGTAGTTTCCCCGATCGATATTTAGCCCATTACAACTCTCTCTCTATATTCCAGTCTCTAGTCACACGAAAAAAACACACACACATGATTTATATATAAATATATATATTCTCCTGCGTTCAATGAGGCCCGATCACCTCTTTGCCACATATCCGATTGATATTTTGGTATTCTCTCGATGGTCTCTTCCGACAGATACTTTATCGTTTTGGTACTCTTCGGAAATTACACGCTATTGAATGTGTTCTTGGCTATCGCCGTTGATAATTTGGCGAATGCCCAAGAACTAACAGCAGCCGAAGAGGAACAAGTCGAAGAGGATAAAGAGAAACAACTGCAGGAGCTGGAAAAGGAAATGGAGGCCCTTCAGGCCGATGGTGTTCATGTGGAGAATGGCGATGGCACGGTCGCCACCAGCAAGGCCAAGAGCAAAAAGAAGGAGGAGGAGAAGAAGGAGGAGGAGGAAGTGACCGAGGGCCCCAAGCCGATGCTGCCATATTCATCAATGTTTATACTCTCACCGACAAATCCGTAAATATATACATACCTATCGATCCCCCCCTCCCCCCACCGATTCCCGTAGTCATACATATAGTAGGTCATTCAGTCATACTCCATCATCGCCCGTTCAGTGCCAGGCTTCATGCTAGACGTAAGATAATCGAGTCTCTTCCAGCGCAGAGCCCAAAGAAGCTGTCCCCTGTATGGTAAATGGTAAACATTGTAAATGGTAAATTGCAGGACGGGAACAGGTACTATGCGGGTCTCAAAGCTTAACTCTCTATCATCCATAATAGCCAATGCCATAATATACATATATTCTCTAATATCCGATGAACTACAGTATTTGTAGTATAACCAAATTGATAACTAATTACAGTACTTCTTTCTTTTTTTTACATATTTTTCCTGTTTCCTGTTTTCCTGTTTTTTGGATTCGTTACCAATTTTCTGTTGCACACACAAACACACAACCAAAAACCAAACAAAAATTAATCAACCAATTGATCGATAAACGAATCAACAACAACAACAATGTGCTTGTAAATATATATGTGTATATATACGACTTGTATATAATTATGATCATCAACCATTACCAACCATATCACCGACATTTCAAAACAATGATAACGAAAATGGCCATCATTCAAACACCACCTTTAACAACGACATCAACAATAACAACAACAATTCATCAAAACGAACACATACAAAAAAAAAAAAAAACCCCCATCCAAATTCAAATAATATAAACGAAAAACTAAATCAAAATCGAAAAATTAACAAAAAATAAATCAATTTGGAACATCGTCAACAAATTAATACAAAATCAAAACAACAAATCGGGTGACCAAACAAAAAAAAAAACCGTTTACGGAATCTGAAACCTAAAATCTGAATCCCCAACAAATAAAACCCATCTCTCTCCTAAAATTGATTTTAAACCAAATAAAAATTATAAAAATAAATCGTAATCGACCGAATTTGATGCCGCATTAAAACAAAAACAAATATAATAATAAAAATATAAATCGAAAACCACTCAATTACGATATTCGTCATATGATATTCGAAAAACGACCTATTACGACTACTACTTAACGAAAAAAAAAAACAGCATACGACGCGGCGCCCATTGGGTTGTTAATTTACCATATTTTGATTTCTTCATTATGGTTGTCATATCAATGTCATCAATAGCATTAGCAGCCGAAGATCCCGTTCGAGAGAACTCGAGGCGAAACAAGATATTGAATTATTTTGATTATGCATTTACCGGCGTATTCACGATAGAAATGTTGCTGAAAATTGTAGACTTGGGTGTGATCCTGCACCCTGGCAGCTATTTAAGAGAATTCTGGAATATTATGGATGCTGTGGTCGTTATATGCGCTGCTGTTAGTTTCGGTTTCGATATGAGCGGTAGCAGCGCTGGACAAAATTTATCGACTATTAAATCGCTACGCGTATTGCGTGTCCTACGTCCATTGAAGACCATTAAGCGGGTACCCAAATTGAAAGCCGTCTTCGACTGCGTCGTGAACTCATTGAAAAATGTTGTTAACATTCTAATCGTGTACATATTGTTTCAATTTATATTTTCTGTTATTGGAGTCCAATTGTTCAATGGAAAATTTTTTTATTGTACGGACGAAAGTAAACATACTTCCGCAGAGTGCCAGTAAGTAAAAGATTTATTATTCAATTTTGTCAAGAATTAAGCTTTTAAGTTGATTTCCCCGTATTCCTTATATGTAATCTTATTCTTGATCTTACTTACTTAGTCATTGTTTTCTTATGTTTTGTTTCTATGAGTGAGGTTCTTTTGCGATAATTTTGCCCTAGGACTGTGGATCCTGTGATCCCAACCTTGATCCCCTTCCCGATGCCATATAGTATATATGTCATACACTTGTCCCTACGTAGTGGCCTCTTTTAGGTTTGTAACTTTTCCAATCCACATCCCTTCCGTAATCCTCTCTGTCTCTTTTCTTAGCGTTCTAGCTCTTCCACTTTCTTTCTATCTGTCTTTCGAACACACGCTCTCTCTATATCTCTGTCTGTATCTCTGAATGTTTCTCTGTCTAAGCTCAAGTACAAAACGTAATAGATATCCCCAGAAACATAATCCTAGAAGCATATGTGTGAACTTCGCGTAGCTTATAGGGCTAGCGAAACAAACTCATTTCGTACTCATCAGTCGCGAGGCGTACATATGTTTGATGATCTTCCATGTACATGTACATATATAGAATCCTATCCAATATACTCCCCATACATCGATGTCTAGCTGTAACGTTCCCATGATACGCTATTTCTGCATCAATTATATATTTACATATATATATATATATATATTAACCGAGAGAGTGTGGCAAGTTTCCAGTGTCAAGTCAAGCCAAAGATAGGATAGATAAATATACTAAACAGGCCTCCTGCGGCCCCCTAGTTGTACATAGCATATGTATGTGATCTTTTCGTATTCCCTTATGGAGAGCAATGTAGGACATAAGTTTCCACCTGTCCCCCATATATCCGTTTTGTATCTGTGTGTTGTTTGTATGATCGTTTACGTTATACCATTATAACCATTATTATTCGTTCTGTTCTTTATACCTATTATCATCTTTGTTTCTGAAGAAAACAAGAAAGGTGCACTGATTTAACAGAATGTAAGAGTAGCATTTTATAGTTTCTCGCCATGTTTTTCTTGCCTGACTTGTCTTATCAACAGTCACGCGATTAAACGGGCCAAAAACAAAAACTTAACAAAAAAAAATATTAAAAAGAAACAGGAAAAAAAATTAATACTAAACCATAAACAAATATTGAAAATCTAACCGAATCAAATAGTGACTCAAAAAAAAAAAAAAAAAATCAAATAAAAAAATGAGAAAGATAATGCGTTCGAATCCAACATCTGTGATATAGAAATGCGAAACTACAGTGTCTAGTTACCACCTGAACCAACCTTTTCTAGTTAAGTTTCATTTTCTATGATTATGATATGTTATATATCTATATATACCTATATAGTTAATCCGTTAAGCCGTATCAGTGTGTGTTTGTATTTGTTGCCTCCACCAACCAAACAAATAGGATCCGAAAACAATAAGACTATTCGCGTTTAGCCAAATGTAAATGTTCCTTTTATATATTCGAAAATTGGGTATTCTCCAAATACCAAAGAGTCCATATTACTACCAGAAGATTTCTTAATAAGCACGCGCATAGCACGAAGCGGACCGTCTTTAAAGTAGAATGCCAGATGCAGATACAGCTTCAAATTCAGATTTCTTTGGTTAGGAGCTAGGCAACGGTCCGTGTATCAGGTTAGGGTCAACGAGGAGTAAAAGCTTCAGATCCTCCCACACATTCCTTGAAATTTGCTTCCCAATCCAAATAGCTAGAATCCCACGTTAATAAGATGCATCTACCTTCCCATCTATCCGGATCCAAATTCATCCCTGTGACATCTATCCAAGACCTTTGTGTCCAAGCAGAAGCAAAAGCCAACTGTGTATGTAGGTTTGTGTTATTGTTGTCGAAAATAGCCCCGTTCGAATACGAGTAATAACGCTATTAATTAGGTATCGTATAACATCTTGTAGTAGACTATATCCAACTAGATGACGAGCGCTCTTTCCCAAGTTATGTGTGTGTACATTAGAGTTTCATTATGTATATTGTATTTTTAACTCCAAATTGATTCAGCGAGCAATCGCCGTCGCACTCGCGAGCCGTGCGTCGGGTGTAACGTACCTTACACTCGCCGCAAATAAAAGAGAAGTGAAAAACAATGGCCGATACTTGCACCATAAAGTCCTATGAAATAACCACAAAGAGTATCGGCTTGTTTTAGCTGTTTGGCCTTCGTATGCAATAACTGTGTGTGTGTGGCCCGCCTGCCGCCCTGCCTAATTGATAAAAAACCAAATCGAATCCAAATCAAATTTACTCAAAAATCCAGTTACATATGTACACGTACATCCAACGTCCAAATGTCCACCTGCATTCCTCTCTTTATATCATGCATTCATGTCCGCCCATCCATCCGTCTAAAGCCAATGCCCACCCGGTGTTGTCGTCAGCGATGGGAAGATGTTCTTAATTAAATCAGCATTCAAATTGTTTGTTAGTTCTCACACATTATTGAAGAAATCAAAAATATATGTACTTCATTGTGAAAGCTACCCATCACTGCTCGCCACACATGCCCGCCACATACTTACATATTCGCCATCGAGTGGAAAATTGCCTCCTTTTGAGCGCAGCTGCTTTTTGTTCACATCACCGAACCGACAACGGGCCGAACCACACGGGACCCGCTCGTGAAATGCCCCACAGTCCCTGCCATTCATCCGGAAAAAAGCACCAGCTTTCCAAAGCTCCTCCTGCACTTCTTCAGCACAAGCCGCGCGATTTAGGGAAATAATATATATTTTTCCGGTGAGATTTTCGAACATCTTTATTTGTTTACGCCCTGAAATTCCGACCGTACCGAGTGTCGCCTTTGATCTCGGCCGCCGCAGGAATCCAATTCAAAGTCAAGTGTGTCCCAACTCCGTTCGAGGATATATTGCCAGGGACCAGCAGTTGCTTCTCATGACCATCATATTTATCACCTTATATCATCTCGCTTCATGTTGATCCACCCAAAAATAAAAACACGCAGCACGCACACGGCACACCGAGCGCATAAATTTATTAATGGTGCAACGAAATGCTTTAATCTTATTGTCGCAACATCATCCCTATGTGTTCCTATAGCGAGGTCTGACTGTAAATTGTATCCATTAGTTTTCGACTTTACCTCATGCAAAAAAAAAAAACAACTAAGAAAAGAACTCATCGCCTCACAAAATCTCATAGAATCATTGAATCAACCAAAATATAAAAAAAGAACGAAATTTTTAAATACGAAATTTTGATGAGAACGTAAAACGATTCCCATTGATCCCCAATTTTAGATTTTTGTCCCGAGTCTTTGTTTCGTTTTTATTTCCGTTTCCGTTGCCGTTGCCTCTTCCGTTCTTAGTGGTTTGTGTGTAACTTTTCTTTTCTGTCAATTTCTCAACTAAGTCTCAAAATAAATTACTAATTAATTCACAAATAACTAAACCATCAACACCAAACACCATAAACAAACCTAATCGAACCACAAAACCCCCCCCAAAAAAAAACAAAAAATATCAAACCAAAGGGGTTCGTACTTCAAGTACGAGGAGGATGAGCTGCTGCCCAAACAGGAGCTGAGGGTGTGGAAGCCGCGTGCCTTTCACTACGACAACGTTGCCGCCGCAATGCTGACTCTCTTCGCCGTCCAGACCGGCGAGGGATGGCCACAGTAAGCCCACTTTGTTGTTGTAATCAGATACTATGTATATTTCCTCTCTCTTAACTGTTGTCTATATAGTGCTATATAGTCCTCTATCTGATCTGATTTGATCGATCTGTGATCACTCAAACTGAAGGAAGATATCAATTCGAACATTTTAACTAATCAATATTTTCTGCCTCCTCTTTTCCGCAAAAAATCAACCAACCAACGTTCCGTCCACATCCGTTCCACATCGATGCAACAATAGGGTCTTGCAACACTCAATGGCTGCCACTTATGAAGATAGGGGTCCAATCCAAAATTTCCGGATCGAAATGTCCATATTTTATATTGTGTATTTTATTGTATTTCCATTCTTCTTCGTGAACATATTCGTGGCCTTGATTATTATTACGTTTCAAGAGCAAGGCGAAGCTGAGTTACAAGATGGTGAAATTGACAAGAACCAGGTGAGCCAGACCCAAACCATATTCCATCCGTTGTTAACCTATGCGAGTCGTTCCGATCTCACATCTATCTCTGTCTCTATCTCTCTGTCTCTGCTTATATATATATCTCTATATATATCTATATATGTATATGTGTGTTTCGTGTAATGTACCGCTAATTGTATTTGTAAAAAAAAAAACCAAAAACTCCCCAAAAAATAACAAAAAACCAAATTATTAAACAAAATCTAATTTATGTATTAATAGATTGATTATTGTGCACGTACATATCACTAACTCGTAAATACTCTTTGCTAACTAACATTACAAAACTCGTATCCACACATGAACACCTTTCAAGAACAAGACCAAGAACATGCCAAGACATCGCCACACCGTGGGTACAAAGTACAAAACACTACTGTACACCTAGTGCAATACTCGTATCTAGATAGTGTATCCCTAAAGCTTAACCCCTAGCCAACAGTAGCTACTCTGTGTGCGAACGTTTGCCTTGCCTTGCCGCCTTTCGTTCCAGTGGAAGAAGCATCACTGCTCTCCGCATTCCCTAACTACTGCCCTCACACACTATAAATACACTGTCAGAGATTAGGCTGTACTAGGCTACTTGGAGGGCTTCCCCCGGGGATCCCCAAAACCTCCACTAGTTGCTCAGCAGAACCCCTTTTACCCCTTACCCCCTTAGAGCAGAGCTGCACCCGAGTATCGCTCGATCTCTGGTGTGTTGGTAGAAGTAACTTCGTTCTAATTACTTATTTTGTTGTTGATATAAATAGTGAACATTTACCGGAAAGTAGAGATATTTAATTCACAAACGATAGTCCTTAAATATTCCCCCCATTCCGTTTGGGAATATTTAACGATCAGTATCGTCGTCCAGTCAGTTGCCAATGTTGATCGAACTCGCGTTGCCCATCAATCCCATTCCCGCGAACAGAGACGATTGTAAGTATATAAGCATTCTCCAGGAGACATCATTCCACCAGTTGTAAGCAGTGTTTATTTATTATTTGTAGCTCGAACCTAGATCCTGGGGCATCATAGGTCGGAACTAGAGCTAGAGGGGAACCCGATACAGACATACTATATACCCCTAGACTAACCTTGATAGTGCAAATTAACATAAAATAAAAACGGGGGCATGTGTTGAATGAATGTATTTGTCGTTGATTAAGGGGGTAGAATTTATGATTTTGCTTTAACACCATGTACATATACCTACCTAATGATAACCCTGTGCTTGCTTAATCCAAATTGGGATGTATTTTCATTACTGTAAGAGACAGACTAACACCAAGTAGTTCAGTTCGATGTTGACAATTAGCATTGATGTGTGTTTTCCAATAGCGCATATGAAAAGTTGTATAATTATATAATATATATTTAAAGCTTTATAGTTTTCCCAGTAAAGATTGCGTTTTCCCAAATATTTTCCTATGCGCTCTTGGGCAGCTCTGATGCTGTAAACAATTGATGTAAAACCTATTAGCCAATCTCTTGAAAATTGCTTCAAATTGATTTGAAAACATTGGCCTCAATTTTTGTTTGATATTATAAAGCATTAAATTTCATCTATGTTATTTTGCCTTTATCTTCCCTATAGAAATCCTGTATCGATTTCACAATCGGCGCACGACCTCTCGAGCGTTATATGCCCAAGAATCGGAACACCTTCAAGTATAAAGTTTGGCGAATTGTTGTTTCAACGCCTTTTGAGTACTTCATTATGATGCTGATCGTATTCAATACGCTCTTGCTGATGATGAAGGTAAGTTAACTCGATTCGATTTTATTTATGAATGTAAGGAGCAGAGGGTTACAGTTTTTAGGTTAATTGATTGATAATTATTATGCCCATATTTTAATATATTTTGCATTTCAACAGTATCATAATCAAGGAGACATGTATGAAAAGTCGCTGAAGTACATCAATATGGGATTCACTGGAATGTTCAGCGTGGAAACTGTGCTGAAAATCATTGGATTCGGTGTTAAAGTAAGTTAAAGCCGAACAAAAAATAATATATATTCATATTAACAATCATGAAACCTAATGAGTTACTCTTGAAACAAAGCAATAATCCGTTTCTGATTTATTTTTTATTAGAGCGAACAAGAGCGAATTAATAATATATTTATTTGATTCACGTTGCAGAACTTCTTCAAGGACCCGTGGAATATATTCGATCTGATCACCGTTCTGGGCAGTATTGTGGATGCTTTGTGGATGGAATTTGGGGTAATTATCAGTTGCTTGCCAATACACAACTCAGAGCAAACCTACATGTTATTGTTGTGTTCGATTTCTGTAGGCCGTTTTGCAAGACAAACTATAATGTAATTAATAACTGAATACTACAGACACACACGTATCTCTAGCTCCTTGTTTTGCCCAGATATGAATATACATTGTAACTTTAACACGTAACGAACACGTCTACAGAATCACACAGCAAAAAAAAAACAAAAACAAAAGAAATTAAGAAGCGCAGAGAAAAATAAGCGAATGTTTATCGAGTACATACTATATTTATGTTAAATATCCCAATGCGTATGTCTCTAAATGTGTCTCATTTGTACTTTTATGTCTATTTATTGAATAACAAGGTTCACGCTATATAATTAGGTACATAAACACGTATCTTTTTCAGCTGATGAGATACATTTTTTCCAAGCACAACAACAACATTCAGGAATTCAGTTAAAAATATCAAGATGAAGGGAAGAGTTTTTTTTTTTTTTTTTAACAATCACAAACTTTTGATATATTAATTCAGCTGGGTTTTATGCTACATATTGCCAGTGTTTTCCACTTGATACTTGATATGATGGATAATTCTATACGATTGTATAGTTCCAGGGGTTCAACCATTTAGGGTTAAGTTATATATATTATATATTAACCTTTTTTTTTAGCAAGAACACAAGAGTCACGGGGTTAGGCACTATGCACAGATCGCAAAAAGTACAGATACACCCAAATGTTTTACAGTTATTTATCATTATCATTATTGTTTTACATAAAAAAAGTTACCTAAATTTACTTTTATTTATTAATATCGCAAACACACAAACATGTTAAAAATGAACATACAAAAAAACATCACAAAATCCAGAAATTAATAATCATATTTCTTTTTTTAAATTCCTTTTCCATATTTATTTATGTACGAAAACCAAAAACCAAATATGGTTTGCAAAAATCGGGAAAACCCAATCCGAATCAATCCAAATCAAATATATATTTCGATGAATGCAAAAAAAAAAACAAAACAAAACAAATAAATTACATATAAAATATCAAATAATCACTCATGCAATATATGATATATATATATTCAAACAAACCGATAAAACCCACGCACACATATGAACAATTGTGTAACTTTATATAACACACACTTTACACACGATATATCTATCCTCTATACATATCTGTATATCTCTTGCAATTGGCCACATTGGAATTCGAAACGAACTCGAACTCCAATTCGAATTGTTACAATATTCTAACAACGATGACATATCAACACAAACAATAATACAATCACAACATCTGTGTAATACAAAATACAAAATGCAATGAATGTGCAACAAAACTCTATATAATATATATATATATCTATATATATATATATGTCTCTCTTGCTCACCTCCACCACCACCACCACAACCGATCCATCACTGCCACAACCAACTACCACTGCCACCAAATCATCACCGAATTTGTATACGACATATGTATAACTATATATAACCCAAAACTCAAACTCGAAATCAAACTCAAAAAATTATATGCAAAATGTTAACTTGAATTAAACCTTTTTATCTAATCACCACCAAAAACCAAATCAAATCAAATCAAATCGAAACAAATCAATCGAAAAATGGAATCGCAATCATCAATCAATCAACCAATCAACAAAACCAAAAAATTAAATTAACAATTCAATCGAAATCAACCAAAATTTTGATGAAACTTTACATCATTGAATCGAATCTGTTCATCATTACAACAATCAATCAATTTCTATCTGCATGTGTATGTGTATGTTCGACACCTGTGCACACACACACACACGTATGCATACACATGCGTCCATTTTGCGTACACACACTCACACACATACCCGTCTGCGGTCCTGTGTCCTTTGTGCGTGTGTGTGTGAACGCTTTCTCCTCTCTCATCAAAAACAACTTCATCGATAACAACAACAATTACAAACAACAACAACAACAACTACTACATGTACAACAACCAACAACCGACACAACCAGCAGCACGATGTAAGTACAAAACACTATCCTACACCGATTTTGCATTTATCCAAAACCAATTTTCGATGTGTAAACGATCAAAGAACTTAGATCTCTATCTCTCCAGCTTAAGCCGCTAAGTAATTGCCTTCCACTAAAAACAAGCTTATTATTATTAATATTATTATTCAATTTGAGCTTTTTCTTCCTCATCTGTCTGTAATGTTATGATTTCGATCTAGTTTTGATTTACCAGTTGAAAGCAAATCTACATCTACTATATATGACATATAACTTGATTCACCTTTAATTAGTTGTTATATTCTCACACCGTACTGGCTTTATGCTTTTGACATTGGCATTTAATTTTCACATTTGCGTATATTTTGATATATCCCTGAGAGTATGATTTTGAATATTTGAATATTTTTTACGTTGCTATAGCACACAACATTGCGATTTGTACTTACTACCGTGTCTATCTCTCTCTCTATCTATCTAATTATCTATCTATCTCTCTCTGTATCTGTAAATGTATCTGTATCTATGGTCACCATTTAATTATTTACTCTTGTCCGTCTCAGAGTCTTGTAAAAAGTTGCGTGCGTATATAGATAGCCCTACTTGAATCTGAAGAACTTGAGGTGGGATGTACAGCGAGGATGGTCCGAAAGATTCCTATATGAATCGGGTGATTCATTGGTAAAATGGACTGTCAATTTTAATCATAATAATATGAAATATGGTTACTAAATATAACTCAAAATTAACTCTCATTTTACCAATGGATCTCTTGTGCGTATATATTCCATAGGAGAGATTAGGAGCCCAAGTAGATAAAAAGTCCTGAGTCTTGTGAGCAATTTCGTAAATAATTAGTGATTTTTAATGTTTAGGAATTTTGTGTAATTTTTCAATGAGTAGCCCATAGACATATGAAAAGGTTTAAGTAATTATTTGTTAAATTATCATTAAAATTGTTATGAGTCCTGTATTGTAAATAACGTATTTTTAAGATATTTATTTTAAAAATCTGAAGCTGTGAGCTTTTTGTCCCAAAATGAATTTAATGTTGCTCACCAAAAAAAAGGGCAAAGAAACGTGATTTCTCATGATAAAGTTTTTATAAGAGCAGTAGACCAAATATGTCTAAGAAAAATAGTAAAAACCAGGAGAGTATCAATTACTGCCCCCTTTAACTCAATCAGGAGAAGATCGAAGAGGATCTAATTACCAAGAAACAGATCGTATTCCCTTAACTAAGAGTGGCTCTAGTCGCACTCGAAGTCATGCAACTTCTCTTCGATTTTGAATTTCCACCTGTTTCCCTTTGATTTATGTTACGCATGGATTGCTTCCGGTTCTAACGGTCTCGCAATTTGACCACAACCACAAAATGCCTTCCATTTTCACTTTTCCACCAAGCACACATACATACATTCAAGACTCGCTGAGGCTCATGATATCATGATATCATGGCCAACATAAGCAACACACCCACTCCCACTGGCATGCCCAATCACATTTCTGCAGACTGCAAACATACGAGTACTACACTAGGCAGGCTTCGTAAAATCTCCAAAATGGGGCAAGTACAGCTCTTTCCTCCCTTTCGCCACCCATCAAATTCTTCCCATTAAATGTGTGTTATTTTACGAAGCCTGAGACACACAGCTAAGACCACACAAGCGCAATTTAAGAAAGAGGATAGTCTCCTCCATTATAATGCTTCGATAACCCGGAGTCAAGACCAAAGGCAGAGCATCATTGACACCGTCTGCGCTTCGGCTGAGGTCCTTTGTGTGAGCTATCGTCTGTCGGTAACTGTAAGTAGTCGTCCCCAACGAGCTCCTGCGATCGTAAATTAATATATAAAGATTCGATTGGGCAGCGAGCGTCACCAAGCGAGGTACTTAATGATGGCTCAGAATGGAAAAATCTTTCTCTATTTCTGTTGAGCTTTTAAAACCATTCGTAACGTTGACTTTTCGAAAGCATGATTTCAACACTGTGTGGTCTTTCCTCCGAGACTCCCCCTATCACCACCGCTACCACCAATTGCCCATTCTCCATTGTCCATGCTCCATCCTCCAGTCTCCAGTCTCCATATCTGCTCTCTTCGCCTGTTCCCGCTAGTTTCTTTCTGGGTAATGTTTTCGCAGGTTCTGCCAGTAGTTTCTCTTCCTTTTAGGTCATTTGGATGACTTTCAAATTTGCTTCGGCCTGCTCCCACGCAACCACGCAACCCCCTTAAAAAATATATAAATATAAATATTACAAATTATGAAAACCACCCCACCTATCACCGACACCCGCCAGTTTTGCGATGCTCACATCTTTCACTACCATGATTGCAACCACGTAGTTGGGCCCAGCCAACGAGTTGGGCTTTTGAGATTGGCTTTTGTTTCAGCTGCTGCATGCCACATTTCCACACACATTTGACACACACACACACACACATTCTCACATGCGTACACTCGATCACAGACATACATACATATGTGCGTTGAATGAATGCACTCGGAGATCCTTTGATCCTTTCAGTTTGCTTCAGCTTTTATCACGCCTATATAAGTATATTCAATTCTTTAAACTGCTTGAGAGTTTCAATGCCGTTTGCCCGGCTTGGCTGTTTTCCACGTCAGATATCAGTAATCCATAAAATATAATCCCGAGAGGCTGCTCCAGGCCCCTGGCCCCCTTTAAGGCGAGGTAAGAGGATGATGCCTCAGTTCGCGATCGAACCAATGGCAGATGCGTGCGCGCGAGGTAACGCTCGGTTTTCGCATTTCATTTCGTCAATCAACGCCTTATTACCTTACTACCCCTTATATACGCCTTATTTCCTTATGTATCCCGATGTATTTTCAGTTGGCGATATCTTTCAGTTCCGTATAATACATTTATTCACCCGTGTGCGCTGCCACACGATGCATAGTCTGTCTAGCCAAGTCGATCTGCGCGAATAGAAGCCTCGATATTTAGAACCTTGCTCAGCAAAATTCCCAAAAACAAAAACAAAAAACAGAAATACCCACAACTATCCAAGTAAATTAGATAACAGAAACTAGAACAGCGACACACTATCTATACACTCTCCGAGATATATATACAACACACCAACAACATAGAAAACTATGTAACTCTACTTACTACTGATATTGATCTTGATCTATCTTTGTATACCTGTTAGAAGCTGCAGCTCTGCTATCTAAAATTTGTGCTACTAATTTTTCAACTCTACTTTACTTATTTCTTTATTTTTCAAAACAAAACAAAAAAAAAAAAATGAAAATTTTAAACAAAAAAACAACAACCAATCTCTTGAACGCCGCCCAACGAATTTCGTTTGACCATAACACCGACCTGTGATGATACGCATACATATAAAATCTGCAAAATGAAAAAAAAAAATCTAAAAAAAAAAAATTATGAACATTTCCTTGTTTTTATTCGTCCTGTAAATTACGACGAACCTATCTATATATATATATCTATATATCCGATCCGATATCTGATTGCAATCGAAACCTAAACTGCTGAATGATAAATTTAACAACACCAACCACTCTACAACAACAACAACTACAACTATGATTGAAACGTCAAACGAAATGAAATCGAAAATCGAAAATCAATAATGAATCGAATTGAATCGTTCAAAATGCGGTATATGAATTATGTGCACATTGATTTGTCTTAAAACAAATCCAAAAAAATTCCTTGAACA
Organism: Drosophila mayri; assembly: GCA_008042485.1. Lineage (NCBI taxonomy): Eukaryota > Metazoa > Arthropoda > Insecta > Diptera > Drosophilidae > Drosophila > Drosophila mayri. The sequence goes on along the minus strand of VNJN01002021.1, from coordinate 38,680 downwards.
TGGTTTCTCTGATCTAACAGGATGTAAGTAAACAAATCTATGCTAACAAGCTTTCTACTTCTACTCCACACTCAACTATCAACTAACAACAAAATACTAATATAAAATAACAGCTACAGATACTCCAACTACAGATAATCCAGCAACAACAGTTACATAAACAAAAACAAAAACAAACACCCGACGATTTACAAAGTGTTTTTGGACTATTTACAATGCGAAAAACAACAGAAAAACAAAAACAAAAATTTAGCTTATCCCGTTTCTCCGGAATGTTTTCTAATATCAAAATACCAACTACTGTAATTTCCATTCTTAATACCTCTTATTCTCAGGATCAATCGATCGATAATTGATCTCATTTTGTGTACAAATCGAATTCATCTGTAGATTTAAAATTTCTCTCCTTTGTTCTCGTCCACTTTCTACGTATTTACTCTTAGCTAGCTAGCCATATATCCATATCCTATATATGCAGCCAACTTAGATCGAGTTGGGTCAGATCTTGTATATTTACTACTACTACTACTATATAAATGTGTGTGTGTATATCCCCCTTACTATATAGTCGATTTGCGGGGTTGGAATAGAGCAGTCAAAAGTCACCTTAAGTGCGTCCCATCTTCGATAGCGACAAAATAGCGTGGCAACATGCCTCATTATCCACCCCTTTTGTCTTTATCTCCTTCTCTCTCTCTCTAGCTTTAACCCAGACTCCCAGATAGATATATATATATTCCACCCATCCCATCCACATATGTATCTATATATCTCTCGACCGCAGAATCCACAGAATCGGAAGGCACTTCCATTCCACGTCCACGTCCACGCCCACGCCAGTGTACGCAAGTTGCTCAACCTTCATTAACACACACACGTTCCATGTCACCTCACCAAGGGTGCCAGCTAGAGGTGCCGCCACCTCTCGATATCTTGCTTCAACCCACATAGCCGCCACATCCAAATTATGTATATCCATTAACCGCCCTAGTCTCTGTAGTGAAATACTGTCGTCTCCTCCACTCACTCTCTAACTTTAAGTATATATATCAATATACTACGCAAATCCATATTTAAGTACTGTACCTATGCAAAATATATATATATATCTATATAGTCAAAAATAGTATGTAATTTCAAGAACATGTTGCACTGTGTGAAAGCCGAACGGAGGCCACGGTGAGGCGGTATGCGTCCTAAAAGTCAGCAAAAGTTGCTCCCCCAAAGGGCATGCGGATGTGCGGGTGCATGCCTCAGGGACCCCCCATGGAATGCACCCGTACATGCGCCTAGAAAATATATAAAAAATATATTTATATGTATATGCAACCATAGCTGATGTGTAAAATATTTTGGCCAAAGACCTCATCTTTAAAGCGGTGACGGATCGGTGAGGAAGGCGCCGCCGTTAGTTACCATTAACTGAACTGGTATCCCAGTGTACCCGTGTAACTGTTACTGTACCCGTACCCGTACCCATCTACCCGTACCTGTACCTGTACCTGCACCACTGACTGCTAAAGAAAATCACGGCACGCCACAAGCACATTGATTGATTTAAATAATTGTCCAGATAGATTTTTAAATTAATCTAAATTTAAAGAGTACCTTACCTTACAACTGTTGTACTGTCGCGTGTACCTAGGCCATATAAAGCGAGTTTTACATTGTGTTCCTAGAAAACACGCAACCTGGCAACCTCCACTTGCAACCATTAATCAAAAAAGTTTAGTTTAGCCAAAACCAAAAGCAAAAAAAATATATATAAAAAACCATACGCACGATCAAATTGCTTTCGAAAATTTCCTTCTTAGAGGACAAAAATTCAATTTTTTAAATTCTGTACATTTTTGATCAATTAGTATTTTGGCAGATTGTTGTCACACGCACAAATTATTATCTTTTGATGTGATAATATCAATAGCTAACACTGAAAACAGACACAACACCGAAACAAAAAAAAAAAGATACCCAGACACAAACGCCACGCACAGAAAAGATAAACAACTAATACTAACAATAATTATTTAATAATTACAAATAGTTTTTGACTACATTTTTGTTGACCAGAAACTCGATTATTTGCATTTATTGTAAAAATGGTTGAAAAAATGACAAAAGTTTTTGTTTAGCATTTCGTTCGCAACTGTATAGTATTGAGTATAATTCCATTTGGATCGCCATCCATTTATTTTAATTTTTTTTGATAGAGCGAAAATAGTTTTTGCCAGTTAAATACGTTATATATATATATATATCGGTAATTGAAATTTATACAAACTAACTAATTAACAGAACCTCTGTTATTGCTCTGTATGAATGAACATCCTCTACCTTTACTACTACTACTACTACTAAAACTCAAACTATTACTACTAAAACTACTATTACTAAATCTACTACTACTACTAGAACTATTACTAAAACTAAAAGTACTACTACTAAAACTACTACTATACTTACTACTACTAAAACTACTACTATACTTACTACTACTGTGCCTAACTACTGCACTGTTAACTACTTACTACCAACCTACTAATGTACTAACTGAACGTGCTATACTTAACGATAGCTTAGAATGGAATGCATCGAATCCGTAGATCGATGGCGAAGCCGATTCCCAAGCCGAGCTCCATCGGATCCCCCGTATCTTAAGACGGGGACCACCACAACCACTCTAATTCCGTATCCTTATCTGTTCTGTTTTCTCTCTCTCTTTTGTTTCTTTTGACTATATTCCAACGTTGACAACTCTCCAACAACTCGACCAACTTCAACACCAACTTTGGCCAATAATATTTTACAGTCGAACTCAATCAACGTCGGCTTCCTGCGCCTGTTTCGTGCGGCGCGACTTATCAAATTACTCCGTCAAGGCTACACAATTCGCATCCTCCTATGGACATTTGTACAATCATTCAAAGCACTCCCCTATGTCTGTTTGCTTATAGCCATGCTATTTTTTATATACGCCATTATTGGCATGCAGGTAAGTCCGCCGGTTAACACACATTCTATCTATACAAATACAACAACATACAACAAAAATGTATCAGAATCAGAAGATCTACGTAGATCCACGTGGATTTGAGTTAGGGAGTTAGTTGGGTCTGGATAGTTATTTTAGCTCGCTTTTTGGGGTTAGTAAATATCATAGTTAAGGGGGACACTCCACGATTATTGTTTGCTGGCCTTTAATGGATGAATTTAATGCAATGCAATTCAATTTACATCAAACCACAAAGGTTTTCGGCAACATAAAGTATGATCCGGACACGCAACTCAACCGCCACAATAACTTCCAGTCGTTCTCCGGTGGAATCATGCTGCTCTTCCGGTAAACGTGAAAAGTAACCTCTAGTTAGCCCATAAAATAGTAATTCCAAACAGCTGGTACAACCTACAGTCACCTCTATACTATGCATCATCAACTTACTATATAATATATATAATAATTATCGGAACCTGAAGTATCACATCGAATGGGGAGTGGGCTCACACGAGATATGGTACCTTCTCTTCCTCCAAGGAAAGTTACTTCCATTTAGCTTTCAACTCGTGCAAGCCCCCCCTGTGGATGCGATGCCTTTGCTGTAACATATCTCGTCGTAATTACATCCCAGGGAATCCATTTATATATCTCTTAAAAAGCATTTCAATCATCAAGAGTTCATGAATTCGCAATCTATAATATTATTATGAAGGAATCCGTAAATGCGTTGACAAGTTTATTGAAGTTATACATAATTATTTTTAAATCGTATTAGTTGAGATTTTATTATTATTATTTTTTTTAGTTTCTGGCTGGATTCATGAACGTAGCTTAGTCCATTCTTTTTAAATGTTGTATCTAGATGCGCTTATCTTAAGTATTTTTTATCTTTGGATTTTTGTGTTCCAGTCGGTTATCAAAAACTTCAATGAAATTCTGTGTTAGGTAAAGAGAAATATGATATCTTAACCTACTAATTCTCAAAATTGCTCTAAATTTTCGAATAAAGGAATACTCTAAGGTTCCTAAAACAAACTATTTGTTTCTGCCATTTTTTTTCAGTTTAAATACATTATAAAAAGTCTTTCTACATCAGTCACTTTAACAAAACAAAGATATATGTTTAAATGATTTCCGCTTAAAAGATGTTATTTATATGTATAATCATATGCCGTGTTCGATGTTGCAATGCACTTTAAGAGTTTCTTGTTCCATCTTTTAATTTTTTGATCAATGCTATATGATATATAATCCAGTTTTAACTATTTTCAATGGTAACCGACATGAAAATGCAAATTTTCCCTACTGATAATTCGTATATCTCGAGTTTCGTAAGCTTTCCTTATGATTTCCAGCTAGTTTTGACCTAAAAATGAAAAGAACTAGCCTGCCATAGAGTTTTAGCATTACAAAAATCCCCCTAACAAATAACCACTAACATGTATGCGAACACAATTTCATCCGGATTCCGGCGGTGTCAGGAGTACAATTTTAAGAGAGAGATTTATATGGGGGTATGGGTCCCAGGTACTTACGTATTAAAGTTGGCGAAGAATAGTTTTCGTTAAGAGGCGGATGGATGTGTATAATGTGTATTACCGAACTATATTGTGTGAAATGTTTACAGGCTCCAAAATACAAAAATGAACCAATAATCAAAATGCATTCTTTACCACCCGAATATATATATTTGAATCCGTGCATAGGTGTTCGGGAATATCAAACTAGGTACAGTGGAAAATTCCATTACTAGGCACAACAACTTCCAATCATTTATTCAAGGCGTCATGTTGCTATTCAGGTACGTAACCCCCACCATCTAGAACTCTACAGCCTTATGCCTTATATTGTTTCGACTCTCTCAATAATTAAGTTTAATAGTTTATATTACATAATAATATAATTCAAGTTAGAATAATTTAACTTATACCACTTATACCATATAGCTCTTCTCCGATCTATAGCGCGATCTAGAACTCTCTCTCTCTCTATGCCTATATGGTATATATTTAGCCTAGAGATGATCCGGATCGATTTAGAGGGGTGACTAGCACCTGTGGAAGGGAAGGTACTACACCTAGAACTTAGAACTTTTGTAGGCCCAATTGGATACTCGGATATCTCTTAGAGAGATATATACTACTATATAGCCCTAAGCTCTCATATAACCCAAGTTGAATCTGTTTTGGTTTCTAGTTCAACATACATATATAGCACATTGTTTCGAGGCCCCAGCGAGCTTGATCTCGGAACATATATCGTGGTAAATCCGTGACTCAACTATAGCCACTACTAGCTGCAATCAGCTCTCTGATCGACTTCAAGCATACATACTCTCGTCCTCGTACATTTATTTGTTTTTGCTTAAAAATAGTTACTTACATTTCTTTGGTACCTTTTGGTGTAAGCGTAGATTGAGTTCTAGCGTTGTGTGGACACCATATGTTGCAACAAAACAAAACCGGCATATACATACGTACGAATATACTATATATATGTATTACCTATGTATTTACCAACCTGTAGAACTACATATTACCAAAACTAAAATTACATTTGAGCGAAGCTTGATTTGCCAAAGTTGTGCACTTTTCGTTAATGCAGTTAATCAGTTGAGAAAGTTCAATGAAAGCGTTCAACCGTTCCATACAGTATTACTGACTTAGTTTATATACAACCTAGTCCTAGAACCGATGTATACTCTATATATCTCTCTATATACTTACCATATATTCAAGTTATCAGATAGTTAAGTTAATAGAACTGCCGGTTGATGTATGTCTGTATGTATATGTAATTCAATATGTGGTCTCAATCAGCCGCTCATCATCGCATTGCCCCTCATCTTACTAGCTAACATACCTCTAGGTATAGATTATAGTCTGGTATAACTATATAACTATATATCTGTCCGGGGTAACCGAACGTAACTACATATATCTATAGAACTAGTAGTCCAGTAAAATGTTTCGATTGTGCAGCATCAGCAACAAGTGCAGTTGGCTCCTTAAAATAGTAATGAATTTATAACTTTTCATTGATATTTCAGCCAGCATCTCATTCCATATCCATTATCCTGTTAATGGAAATGCTGCACAATCGAAAACGAGTAAATTTCAAATAATATCTTGATTTAGAATTGGCTAATTCATAATTTTACATTCTAAAAACAAAATAAATGTAGTCTTCATAGTCATAGAAAATATAAAAAACAAAAAGAAATAAGAATCATGCAAACATTTCAAACATAACTTACCTATTTACTATATTCGGTATCGATCCCTCAATTGTTATTTATATACACTTGTACGACTTGTACGACCTGTGCGATTTGTACTATTTGTAAATACCTATAGAACCCGAACCCAAACCCAAACTCAAACCCAATCCATACTTCATACTCATCAAGTGCACACTTCATCCTTCATCTGCGCAGAATCATGTCTAGAATTAGAGCTAAATAACATTACTATATATACAAGCTAAATGTAGAAAAAAAAAACAAGGATCCACTGGATCCTCGCTGTAATTAATTAATTAACGCTATTGTTTTTCGTACCCACATCCACATCAATCATCAGGTGTGCAACAGGCGAGGCCTGGCCAAACATCATGCTGGCCTGCCTGAAGGGCAAGGCCTGTGACGAGGACGCCGATAAGGCACCTGGCGAATACTGCGGATCGACGCTGGCCTACGCCTACTTCGTATCGTTTATATTCTTTTGCTCCTTCCTGATGCTGAACCTGTTCGTCGCCGTCATCATGGATAACTTTGATTATCTAACGAGGGACTCCAGCATATTGGGTGCCCATCACTTGGACGAGTTTGTGCGCATATGGGCGGAATATGATCCAAATGCGACGTAATTATCTGTTTAATATATGTTGTAATCACAGAACACACTACTACTAGTCACGTTTCCGAATCGTTTTTATTTCGATTATGATTTCTATATCGATTTCATTATCCTTCTTTCCCGTCTCATTCGAGCAAGAAATCAAAGAGCAAGTCCTTATATTAAACGATTATTATTTGGTCGTATTTGACTCATACTTGAGCCTTAAAAGAAGCCGGAAGAATGATAACATCTTATTTTGAAACTATATATATATTTTTTTATATATTTGTCCGTGCATGGAGTGCATGATTTATCCCCCCCGATTTATCCGATTTGTGTTAATGCCCATGCATGTCCTCGGCTAGGCCGACGATGCACACGAAAATGCAGCACTCCGGCAAGCGGAGATCGCCGATTGCCGGGTGCTGCCTCATAGTCGGCAGCTAGTCTCGACTATAGCGATACCTCAAGTTGGAGTCGGATTGGTCTGATCCATCTGAGCACCACAGCACCGAATTAATTCTAACTGTGTGTTCTTGGGGCAAACAACAAACACAAAACTAGTGGAAAGATACACTACACCGAAATGTACGACATGCTGAAGAATATGGATCCCCCGCTGGGATTCGGCAACAAGTGTCCCAACCGACTGGCCTACAAGAAGCTGATCCGCATGAATATGCCATTGGATGACGAGCTGAGAGTCCAGTTCACCACAACGTTGTTCGCTCTGATTCGGGAGAATCTTAGCATTAAAATGCGAGCGCGTACGTAACTCACTCCTGATCCCATTTCCGACTAAACAGCAGACATTCCTGCAATCGGAAATGGGACATGGAATTGCATTATATATTACATCTTTATTATACATCTTTACTTATCCCATATAAATATCCTTTCTAAACAGCTGAGGAGATGGATCAGGCAGACATGGAACTGCGGGAGACGATCACCAACATTTGGCCACTGCAAGCGAAGAAGATGCTCAACCTGCTGGTGCCGCCAAGCGATCAGCTGAACAAGGGCAAGCTCTCAGTTGGTAAAATCTATGCAGGTTTCCTCATCCTGGAATCGTGGCGGAGCACGCGGTTCGGCCAGATTGACTCGGGCATGCCGGTAAGCCACCCAATCACTACATCTCTGTTGTCCCCCACACAGTACTATTTATAACTACTACTCCTCCGACTACAACTACTCTCCAGTTGAGTTAAGGAGAGTCCCAGAAGCAGAGAGCAGCTCAGGAGCTCAGCTCAGCAAAGATCTGTGCCAGTTAAAGTCAGCCAGGAGTCAGGAATCAGGAGTCAGTTTTTAAGAGCAGGCAGACCTTAATTTTCCGTTGATTTAACTTAACCTCTTCTTTTGATTCAATGTTCTGTGTGTGTGTTCATTACCTAGCACTAAGCCTAAGTCTAGACACTTGTCTATCTATATATCTATCTATCAATCTGTCGGGTCTATTTCAATCAATTTCTCCCACACCGATCGTTCAATCAATTGGAAACTCTAAGCTAAAATTAAACAGTCTGGAGGGGGGTATCTGAATAGCTGATTCAGATTAATAATAGTTGCACATACAATATAAGCGAATGCCAAGACCCAAAACAATAAACACTCTTGCTAGAAAATAATCTAATAACATTTATATGACATGAAATAAATATGTGATATTATGATTTCTCTTCTCATACGATTGAATATGAATAACACAACAAACAAAAATAATATTAATAACAACAACAAAACAAAACAAAAAAACTGTACTGTTATTAAAATAATCGAACAAAAATACGCGCAGAACTGGAAGGAGGTATATAATTAATTTTATATGCAACCTCATGTTTATCACATTTGTATATACCAATATCTAATAATAATAATACTACCTTATACCATATATGTTGAGCACATACATGCCCGTTTGTATGTGAGACAAGTAACCAGAATTAGCTACAAAAGACATACACACACACCTTGCATACTCAAGTACATAATTCCCCATAGCAAACACTTTAAATTCAATCTGAGATATCCGAAAGCTCTTCTCGGAATCAATCGAAATTCGAAATTTCAATCAGATGGGGAAAATACCCAAGTTTGAGATTTAATTTAATATACCATTTTGGATTGAAAGTCTCTCGCTAGACATCCTCAAATTGAAACGTCAATTGGAATGAAGCCTGACTCGCATTTACATTCGAAATTCAGTGCTCTACAAAGATACAAAAATACTATCAAGAGTAATGACAGTAGAAGTCGATTATCTATACTCCTATATATACACACTATAACGGTAGAGTTGAACCAGTTCGTATTTTATTTCTCGAGTGTTTGCGTATGTGCGTTCTTAGTAGTTTCGACCGAAAACCGAATAATTTTTTACACTCTTGATATACTCCGGTATTCTGTAAGTATTGATTCCTAGACATATATACATACATATATATATATTTATAGAGGTTTGCAATTTGATTTCACACAACGTCATCGAACCGAACCGCAAATCCGATTCTCAATGTGTCAGGTTAATGGTTAGCGAAAGTATCCATACAAGATATATCATAAAACGAGGCAGAGTTAGCTCATCCATAATCTCTCCATCTACAAATACACCTAGCGATCGAGTCTATACACCAAACGTACACCCAAGTAATTAATAATCAAATGTTTTATCTGTTATCCTGTTTCTGTGCACAACACACACACACACAAACGATCAATTGGCTGTTTTGATCATTTTTGAATCTGAATCCGAATCTCGAAACTTGAAACTCTGAAATTGTAAATTGATTCAATATTATGATAATGGTGGTACCATAAAACAATACATAAATGATATGGGCAATGATAGCGGAAGAAGCCAGATGACGATGACGAGCGTAAATATAGCCCGACGGCAGTCGAGGAGCCGGTATATAATATACTTAAATATATTTATACCTAATCTATCTCTCGCTTGATTTTGCTTTCCGCCTTTTAAGCTCCTCTCTCACACGTTTTGCCGTCTGCTACTAACAACTCTTGTATCACCACCACTACTTTCTCTCTCTCTATCTCGGCTAGAGGCATGTGTACATACATACAACTCGCCTAGGAATGAGCATATGTATATTTAGGATCCAGCATAAGCCTGCATAATTAGCCCGCTAAACCCGCCACACAACAACAACAACAACAATAAAAACAGCAACAAAAGTGCAACAAGTTGATAAAACATAACTCCAGTAAACCCCAATCTTTTATCCGTCAGTAGATGAACACAGCAACTGCAATGCCCACGGTCATGTTTCGCTTAACACTAACTCACTAGATAGCCAACCACAACCACATCGTATATATCCATGAGATTAGGGCCCAATTGGAAGCAGCCTTTCCTTCCCTATGGTTCTTTAGAAGTTGCCCCATTTTTTTACCCTTTTCTATTCGCCCTTCTGAAGAAATTCTATTCTGATTCCAATTAAAGCGCAAATAAATAGCTTTTGCATAGACGAATCAAGGCACCCGGAAGCCCAGAGGAGATAGCATTTCCCTCACTTTAAGGCCAGCTCTGTTTTACCCTTTTACGCAGGGCGAAATTTGGGGGGAATAATAAAAATAAATTAGTTAAAAAAAAAATGTTACTGCTTTGAGACAAAGCTAAAACAGTTCCAGAGGAGAGGTGACCACACAGAGGATCCGGCAGAGCACCTTGCCAAAGGTAAACTCAATCCTCCTCTTTGTGGCCAGCTCTGTTCTCTCCGGGGAAAAGCAAGACTAGGAATGCATATATATATAGAAAGAAATAATAAGTACTATCAATTAAAGCAGCTAAACTGCATCTATAATTATTTATATGAGAAAACAGAAATAAGTAAACTTTAGATTTTTACGAAAACAAACCAGTATTTCAAGTACTTTGTTCTATAATCAACTTATGGAAAGACTCAGCTGCATTATTCTCATAAGGATTATATATCTTTCTAACGAGAACCAATTGGAAACGTGTATGTTACTGCATTTGCGCCTGTTGAACGATGAGTTGTTGTCTTTTTTTATTACAAACATCTTATGGCTCTTTTTTTTTTAATTAGATATACTCTTTTGTTTGAATAGAGAGCACTTTTTTGGATCGAATTTTGCACCATAATACCAGACACTGCATTCCAATAGATCCAACCGACAACCGACAATGCCATAGTCTCGAGTTCAATATGTATATACTTAACCTTTATAGAACACGATGAGTAGGTACATATAGCGTATAAGCAATGCAAAAAGAATTGTATAAATTAAAACGACAAACCAAGAAAGGATCAGAGTGAGATCAGGCCAATGTCCTATATTTAATATTACTTTGTGTTTAGTTCTGTCGATTTGCTATTGAGTTTCCCGCAATCTTTAGTGCTGAAAAGCTTAAGTCTAGGCAAGCCAACGCATCATGCTAATTAATAATGACACCAACTAAACCCAAACCAAACCGATTTGGAAGCATGTAAAATATAAAAATTAAAGCTAAACGAATCAGAAAACTAAAACCATAATATCTGTATGCCCATATGACATTTTTGGTGAATAATATTTATCACATCAATAAAGCCCTGACTTGACAGGGGAATCTTTCTAGTTTCTAGTTTCTGGCCAAATGTCATGTGGGTATTAAAGCTGATAAATTAATATAAAACATATAATTAGATGCTATACAAGTTTATTGTTTCATTTTTATTTTATATTCACACCACAGTTTGATTTTCGGTTGGTAAAACTTCAATACAATTCGAACTCTCACTTGTTTCGTCCAGCATTTTTATATAAATTGGCACACACATTCAATTAAATCAATATATATATATATATAAAAAAAAAAACAATTAAAACCCAAACAATTGTAATAAATAAATCATATAGCGGTACGTCTTAGATTTTCTTCCAGTCCATAGTGAGTTGTAAAAATGTTTGCGCATGTTTTGACCGTATCGAAAGCAAGACTCTCTTTTTAAGCTACCTTTTAATATATACAACATTCTGTGCGAAAGCATCCAGTACATACAGTATATAACCTCCTTTCTACTCTCTACATAATACCGACACGACCCGCCTAGAGCTTGACACATATCTTGAAATGCTATTATATACTATACCATATTATATACTCTTATATATATAAAGGAATTGACTAAGCAAGCGATATGTATTTGCCCCATTATCAAAAATAGTACATATGTATATACACGTATGTACATATACATACATATATGCGGCAATAACAATATTTTCAATTATGATTTCTTTTCTCCTCATACCGTTTTTTAATTACTACTACTATATTAATTCTTACATTCCATTTTCAATGCTTTTACAAAATAAAAACGAAACCAAAACAAAACAAAAACCAATCCTAATGCGTTGCAATGTTACCACATCAATCAATATACTACTCACCACTCACCCAACTTTAACAATTGTGTCAACAACAAACAACAATTTACAACAATATCTGAAATCTGTGTTTCAACAATTAAAACCATAAACCGAAAACAACAATTCAAATATATATAAAAAATACACACAACGAAACCGAAAACGAAACGAAACCAAACGAAACTGATACGGAACGGAATGGCAATCAAAATCAATATCAATATCAAAATCAAAACGAATTCCACTGCACTGTCCTGTCTACTACTACTACCACCTGTCTACTACTACTACTACTACTACTATCAACCGATTATCACCAATCACGATCTATCAATTGCCATGGCAAACGAATCCGATCCGATCCGTAGAAACAATCATTCTTTAACTGTTTGCTCGACATGGCCGCCCTCGACAAAGGAGGATCGCGTCAGGGCTCCATAAGTTTCGAGCCGAATGGGGAAGGAGCCGCCAACTCACAGACACTGTTGTTAGCCAGCACCCACCACCACCACGCGAACGGTGATGCCGAACACAACAACAGTTTGGCAACATTAGCACGGCGGAGTACGATCAGAAAGCGATCAGTTAGGTAATTTGAACAGCTTCAATCTTAATCATAATCCGTACAGTGCCAAAGTACTTCATCAGCCATTAGCCATTAGCCATTTGCCATCAGTCATCTTTCATCATGCCCATCAAGGTCGTTGGCCTTGTTTGATAACAATACACAAGAAGAGCGCTGTCTGCTCTTTGTGATGCACTCCAAAAGCTATGCTATAGTAACATATTTTCCAAGTAGCCCCCAATGCTACCAATTCAAGTAATTTCCGCTCGATCAATCGGAGTCCAAGTTTTCCATCTGGAAGTTCACAAGTTTTATTTGATTTTGAGCTCAGCTAACTGCCTCCATGTTAACCCTCTTTGTATTTATTGTCTTCCAGCAATATATATAATTATAATTCAAGTGGGATCCATCTACCATATATTTTATGTAAATTAAAGAAAATACTTCAAAGAATTAGCCTTCCAATGAGTCTCTTTTCAACTTTCCAAGAACTTTTTCCCACACAAACTTTAAAATGTAAAAAACCTAGTATTTCAATTAAATTAAAGTAATAAAATGGAGCTGGATACTTTTCTCTTTGATCAAGATTCAAGATCCACGGCATCCTCATTCACAAACTACATATATAGTGTATGTATCGGTATTTTTAAAGATTATCGAAAACTCTCTAGTTTCACCACAAAACACAACAAACACAACACAGTCTAAAACAAAGTTTAAGCAATATTAACAACTACTAATTGCACATACTATACGTATACTAACACACACACAACCAGCAACTAACTAACAAGTAACTCTTGTGCTTTTCTGTACATTTCAACAACATTTTGACATAAGTAAATTGTTTTCTTCTAATTTTTAAATATTTCAGAAACAAAAAGGTGAATATGTTTGATAAACTCCAAGCGGTAAACCAAAATGAAATTATCAAGAACTTTACTACTAAAACCTAACAACAAAAACAATAACTACATACATAATTGTGTATTATATAAATATATATGTGAATACTCTTTGTGTCCATACTCTCCGTTTCCGATATAAATGTTGTTCACAAAACCCAAATTAAGTCGAAGTAAAAAACACTACTAGTACCTTTTGAATACATAATATATTCACTCATAAGTATATACAAGTATATGCACTGGAGGCTTATGTGTCCACGTGTGGAGGGCCTGTGTACCTATGTCCAGGGTTATGTCCCCAGAACCCAACCTGCCGCATACTACACAGGGGCGCACAGTGGGTGCATATAGTCGGCCGGTTAAATATACACAAGTCTACAAAATTTGCGTTTATTCAATACAAATAGTACACTACATACTCGTACTCGTACTCGTACTCAAACCCACATAAATGTTGCATAGCAATTACAAAAAAAAATAATAATAATAACAATTAGAAACGCAAATCTTGGTTTAGTTCTCGTACTCGTACTCGTACTCAATGTTGTAATTTGATCGTTTCTGTAACCACTAAATATGTACTCCTACGTACGTAGACTTCGTTCGGCTTTGTTCGTTCCTTGGGCAAACGTGTGTTAAGAGTGTGGCAATGGGTTGAACTGGTCAACCTGGCATCGCTCCACTCACGGATATATCCTCCTCCGGCCGCACCTCACTCCAGAGTCAACACTCCCGCCAGTCCGATCTTTATCCCGATTATGCTGAGCGAACGATGCCCAGGCCCAGGCCCAGAGCTGGTTTTTTTTTGAGGTCTCTAGTAGGAAAAAATAGCCACAAATCCCAATGCTATCCCTGTGTTCTCACGTAATTAACAGACTCACACACACTCACATGTATACACCGCAATGCAATGTAGGATTTATTAATGCCAATCCCAGTACAGATGCGACCTAGACATGCAGACATACAGACATTAATATCAATAACTACTTATACCAGGACACCCTCATCTCGACACACATAGATCACTTCGTCGCCAAGGATTCGTTACGTTTACTCGAACAACTTCTCTGGCATCGTCAATATAAATTTTGTTATTCACACTTATTTGCTAGCTCTCTGAACGAGAGTCAACTATGTAGTTGCAAGTTGGCGGTTCTAACTCTGTTTTTGGCCATAAATATCCATGAATACCATGTCTAAAATATTGACTTTCCTACGTACACATAAAGCCAGGAGTTATGCGCAGGAATGCCCAAGGGAATGCCCCCCCTTCCCAGTTTCCTATGTTAAGTTATTTAAATAGTTTTTACCTAGTGTTTTCATTTTGGTTTCAATAGATAATCTAGAGTTCTGAATTATTAGATTTAATCTAAAGACTAGAAAGGCAGACGGGAAGGCGAGACTCTAAGAAAGTTAGGTTGTTTCTCTTGAATTCTTCATTTCTAGCATTATATCCCTCTAGTTAAGCTTTAAAAATAGACGGCGACGGCTTTATGTGTACATAGTAATTGTTTAAATGTACTTGTTAAGTTTTTAAATCCCTCACGAGTTCGAAGTGGTAAGTAAGTTCGGGACTCGAAAAAGGAATTGACCACTCCACTCCACTTCACTCCACTCCACCCAGATCCTTCCATAACACGATACTATATTTTTTATTCAGATAATCCTCGCCTAGTGCATGCCTAGTTAGCTTTTACTCGTCTTTATGTCTTCCTTTTATTAAGCTTTGCCTCGCTTCACACTGCCTGCGCTGATCTCTAGCACTGCTTAACAACCATACAGTGCGGTACATCCTTGTAAATATCCTTGGACAACTACACATATACATAGTGTAGATAGTGTAGATATCTCTAGCGCCTAGCGAACCACCTAGATCTATACACATTTGTATCCTTACATTTCTAGAGACCACACCAATGATCGATTTATTATTTCAACGTATTTTGAGTTCCACGTTTTGTGTTGATAAAAAAAAAAAAAAAACAAAAAATATAGGACTATAATCGAAAACAAAACAAAAAATATGTATGTAGCTACAACTTGGTAACAAACAATTGGCATTATTGAGGCAGTAAAAACCAGTATCTGAATCCGAAATATAGCTCAATTAGTGTGCAGACTGAGAGATATAAAACCACAAAAGCTAAAGTACTGAGAAAACAAAAACAAAAAGGAAGTGTTCAAGTATATATGTATGTGTATACTCCCGAGTAGTGTATGGAATTGTTTAAATGTTTACTTGCCCCCATAGACTCTAGGCTATCCAATTACAATCCAATATATCCCGCATTCAAGAACCTCTTTCAATATATATATATATATATATACTTCAATATATAGTACTATTGAAACCGCATTTGAATATGTACGTACGTATTTTGTTGCAGTGAAGTATGTATTACCTTAATTGCTTTATTTATGTTCAATATATATAGTATATACCCATACCCAAACCCCTATATATACATATATGTAATGCAGGATAAGCATTCATGTCTCGATATGTATGCTTATGCTGCGGCTTATCCACACACAACAACAACAACAACAACCAGTTATATATCCAATATATATACATATATATTGCCCTCGCTCCTTTATGTGTGGCATAGGACATTCGTAGTTCTTAATGTAAACACAACGCAGATACACTTATAACCAAGTATCCAAGTACATACATATATCCGAAGCAATGAATGAATCCACAAGAAATCGGTCCAAGGGGAAAGACAATATCAGTAATAATAACGATCTACCCAAAATACGAAATTCCTACAAAATGTGATCTTATACGAATTTGGCCCCGGTCCCAGTCCCAGAGTAGAACGATCTCGTCCCTAACTTCCTGCGCCTCCTGTGCCTCCCGCCTACGTTTTGCAAGATCTCTTTTCAGACTGATTTCGCGTGGGTGGCATTCATGGTTCCATCGTTCAATCGTTTTTAATAATGCTTGTGTGTGGCCAAATTATTTTCCAACTAGATGCTGGAGCTGCAGGATGCCTCGCGGCATCCCTCCCAGGAATCGTTAACCGGCGCCGATGCTGGCCATCTACATCCTGGACATTCGTACATGAATGGACACAGGCGATCGCCTAGTCTGAGGTAAAGCTGCTCATTGGATTGATTATTTTCTTTCGCCTTACTAATTGATTACACTCCCCAGGCACAACGGCTCTCCTTTGGCCAGATCTCCCAGTCCTCGACGACGTGGCCATCAATACATACATCATGATATCGGGTTCTCCGATACCGTATCTAATGTTGTAGAGATGGTCAAGGAGACGCGTCATCCTAGGCATGGCAACAGTCATCCGCGGTATCCAAGAGGTATTTATTATTGGCTCTGCGAGAGAGAGATTGCCGCCACACAGACTAACTCTATTATTGCCTGGGTTGTGCGTCGATTGTCAATTCCTTAAAGAAAACTGAATCGATCCTGTTTGTCTGTATCCTTCCTTCCCCATATATATATATGTATGTATGTACCCTTTATTACTCGAGTTTTATTTCCAAGGACTTGCAATGGACGCACAATCCCTGGCCAACTCACTCGGCTAGCCGGGGATTTTCTTATCTATTTTGTAGTATCTTAGTTATATATACAGATATATATATATATATGTCTACAATTCCATAGCTATAAACAAAATCTTTTAATACAAAACTACAACAAAAAAAAAAAAAGATACAAAGTATATACAATAATATGATTTTCGTTTTCTGGTTAAGTTGGTCAAAGTCTTCCTTTTTTAGTTTGATTTATTTATTACAAACAAACAAACAAAGCCAACTGATAACCGAAAACAAATGCCAAAAATCAAATACGTAAACTGTTGTGCCCCGACATCCTTAATTATTACGTTTTCTTTATTATTGTTGTTATATGTACAATATAGGTTCATGGTCAGCATCGACAAGTCCGGCCCGTTCGCCTTCGCCTTCTCGTTATGGTGGTCATTTGTCTCGCAGTAAACGCACTCAACTGCCTTATCCCACATATGGGACAACCAGTCTATGTCAAAGGTCACGATCGCCGAGTCCCGCTCGACTTCAGGAGATGCGTGAACGAGACAGACTTGGTTATGGGATTGATATGGGTACATCTCTTTAGCACATTGTTAACTAAAGTCCAAAACAAAAGATATCGAATCAAACTCAAACTCAAACTCAAACTTAACTCAAACTCAAACTCAACGCAAACTCAAATCAACCCCACTCAAACTAAAAAAACTTAAATCAAATTCAACAACTCAACTTGTTTTCTATAATATGCTAGTATTTTCTTCTACACAATTTCCTCGACTTCATCTCAACTTTTACAAACATCTCAGATCAGACATGCTTACTCGTAACTCGTAACTAACTATTTGTATTCGTACATACATAGTTGCAGAACATGCTTAACATGTACATACATACATGTATTGTTCAATCAATCAGTCTCAATTATGTTGAAGTTTATCTCTCATATACATCCCACACGACGGCCCTACCCAGGGCGGGTCCATCATAATATCTGTACTCCACTATTCGTACTCGTACTCGTACTCTTGTTACTACTCTAGCAGCGTTCATGTTTTCATTTCTTTAGATGCCATCATACTCGTACACCCCTATACACCTATATTATAATCACATCTCGTACGTATGTATGGTTCTGCCATGTACAGACATATATATAGACATTCATTTCTCATCCTAAAACTAAACCACACTGAATCTCTGGCCAATAATGAATGGTTTTGTTTACGCAATTTCGCAAAATTTACGCAAAATATTTTCAAAGTTAAAGTAAAAGGAAAAAAGTTTAGTTTAAAAGTTTACGAGAAGAGATACTGCTTTTATAGGTACACCTCCTATCTACCAAACATACGGAATAATATTACACACGTATCTAGGAGAGGGTCAAAGAACATATACAGAATAGGATGCACAAATTTTGGAGAATCTAATTTATCTGGAACTACCCATTCCATATCGCATTTTGTTCTTTATATTGTCCTTGACAGGCGAGGGGGGGGCTGAGATAAGTGAACATCATTTGCCATTTACCTGCCTGATGTCTAGCCAAGAAGGTGAAGTTCGTAGAGCCATAGCGTAGTTTCTGTTTTATAAATATAAAAATATATATATATATTTTTTGTTGTTGTTATTTTGCTCTGTGATAACGACGACCTCTGTCAGACCTCTGATCACTGACCAAGAATCTCTATTAATAAAGCCTGCTTCTCGTTCCAAAACTACACACACCCGTTACGTTAACATACTCGTACATATTGTATGTAAGTCCAGCAACCAACCAGTAAAGTTTCCAGAATTTCCTAAATCAAAAATACGAATTCGGGGCAGAGAAAATTCGGCGACTGAGCTCTCTCTCTATATATATACAATACTAGATATATAATTTGGGATGCAGTGTTTTTGGGTTCAGTATCTATCAAACCTATCTGTCAATGTGCGTATTTAGCCGTGTTTGCACCATTACGTTGATCCTTATTTCATCCGTTTCGTCTCTTTCTCTCTCTCTCTGCATAAGTGCTATATACTCGTATATAGTATGTAAATATATATGTATATCGAATCGGACAGTCATGCATGTTGCCACAAATCATCCAACTCCTCCTGTGTACATTATAATATTAATATTCTAAATACATTATCTAGCACCGTTCCTAACCGTTGAATAAAGAGTATTTCTGTACGATTGCACACGCTTGTGTTGATTATAGATTGTAGTGGATGCTTTTAATTTAAAGAGAGCATTTCTCGGATACATCATACAATAGTTTCAATAATCATACAATAAGTTCTGAATGGGAAATGTTCGCTTGCATATTATTTTTGTGGAGATTAATCGATCAAGCGATGTCCAGAAATTCAATATTCAATATTCAATTAAACCAATTAAAATTCTTCAAGCAACAAGTAGTCTTCAATATCGAACATATCTCATTCATATACGTTACAAGTTGATAATTCATGTATTTCTTTGTCCTCGTTAATTGTCAACGAAGTACAACCAACCTCTCAGGCACACTACTCTCCGCTCAGTATCAGTATCATATTATCATTATGTATAAAGTATTATAACAACAGCGTACATATTCCCTGTTTGCGAGACATGTGTAAATCCAGTGTTTTTCCTGTTCCCGTTCCCGTTCCCGCAGGTGGCGCGCACGTCCAGCACAGCTACCCAACGTTGGCATCCCGGCGTGCCGGGATCGGTCGCCGGCTACCGCCGACTCCCAGCAAGCCGTCGACGCTGCAGCTGAAGCCGACCAACATCAACTTCCCCAAGCTGAACGCGAGTCCGACTCACGTAAGTAGAGCCAAGCGAAGGCGTCTAATATCTATATATATAAACCCCTGACCTGAACTCTACTTCTCTCCTTCCTAGACGCACCACTCGACGCCCCACAGTGTTCACTCGCTGCCACACCATCGCGACCTGCTGCGTGATCCCAGGGAAATGTACTACAGCAGCAGGGATCGCGAGCGGGATCGGGAGCGCCTTAGGGACCGGGACAGAGATCGAGATCGGGATCGGGAGCGCTTGCACGAGTACGACCTGCGATTCGAGTACCGGGATCGTGAACGGGAGCTGTACGAGCGCGAGCGGGATCGCGAACGGGAGGTCGAAAGAGAAAGGTGTGTCTAACAATATCAATAGTCGATAATAATCATTAAACGCCGCCCGTATTATTCACAGACTGGAATATATAGCACCGCTGTCGTTCGAGCAAGCGCTGGCTATGGGCCGAACAGGTCGTGTACTGCCATCTCCAGTCCTAAATGGCTTTAAGCCAAAAAGCGGCCTGAATACTCGACACTCTGATTCGGATGAGGAGGATTGGTGCTAGCAAAGGCTTTGATTGCGATCGCGTAATCGAAAGGATCAGATCTGGGTATAGCATTCGGCCATATGCTCATCACTGTCAGCACCGAACTTGGATCACAATTTTGATACGATACAATACGGATACCAGCAGCAGCACCATCCACATCCACATCCACAACTACACACCCATCCATATCCGCAACCGCAGACACATCCCCTCCATCTTCATCACCATCACCATGTGATGTACCTTCCGCACCGAAGAAGTTATGCTTCCCCGCATCCATCTGACATCAAATTGGCCAGAGACGACGACGGCTTACAGCAGGAATCAGTACCGAATCGACCATCGCAATCGCAACTACAACAACAACTACAGGAACCACTACCACTAGATGAGCATCAACAGTGGCTCCGGCTGGGGCCATACGAGTGCGCTGCCGCAACGATGGCCTACTCGCTGCCCGAGACCAGAGCCACGTCGCCCCACTCCGATATCGAGTTCTTTGCGAGAACCACTAGAACAACAGCAACACCAAGGACACTAAGGTCAACAAAAACAACAACTAACAAAAACGAAGCAATGATATTAAGCGTACCAATTAAAATAACAACGTCCCCATTAGCGATTAAAAAGATATATTCAGATAACGACATTAATTATAACAATACCGATCTAGAGAAAGTTAAAATAGAGATAGCCGAAGAGGAGCAGCCAGAGCTCCAGCTCCATCAGCCTCATCATCAACACTCGCCGTATTCGTATCATACGCTATGAGAGGGGACATGACAGACGACAACCAGAAGCAGAGAACCAGGAACGACGAGAGGCCAGCTGTACATGCAAGTGAGGGAGTAGGAAATAGTTGTAGTGAACGCAGACTTTATAGGCCTATATGCTACATGTGTAGGGTAAAGGGTATCATCCATCAGTCGATATGATATATGATATACATAAAGGGCGGCGGAGGAGCGTATTGTAATTGTACTTTTTTCTATAATGTTAGGGACAAAGCCGAGGACACCCAACAGCAAAATGAATATAGACGAACTCTTCACAACACACACAACAACATAGTAGGTGTCGGTCTAAATAAGTATTTAGGTAGTTAATACAGAGAGTTAATAGGTACCACGCATACTTACACCTACATCTTAGGTTTATCTATAGAACATAGACCATAGACGGTAACGTAGCTCGAGGGGAGGAGGAGTCAGTCGGTAATCTGCAAGCGTTTTTGTCTTGTTTGTATTTAAAGTTTACTCAACTCAATTATGTAAATTTAAATGCGAAATTATATGTATTTATTCGATGTACATAAAAGATTAATTGATGTAGATAACAAATTTTTGTATGTAATTACGGTTATACTTACTTAAACATATATACATTTCAACCGAAGCCCGAGACCCGACGCAGCCCATTAACAACCTAGTTATTATCTCCCAAGATTGAGCAGGAATTGCATTCGTGTATAATATTCGAAAGACCGTATATTTTATTTCGCAGTAGAGACACATAAACAAGGACGTTATAATGAATAAAACGCGAAACGCCATTTGCAAGCTCCATTGGGAAACCAGAGCGTTAGCCAGTTAAGTAATTTTTTTGTGAATGCGTGTTACGCATTTTCTTTATTATAAGGTCTGATATACCAATATAGTTTGTACAAAAGATATATGAGTTTGTTCGGTGAATTAAATCTTTGGATTTTCCCCCGTGGCTTTAGCTTTTCCCAAATACCTATGCCAATCGGTTGCTAGAGTATAGTAGGCTTTTATAAGACGACATTGTGTAGATAAATCCAGTCCAGTCTACACACACCACAACACAACACAACGCAACACAACACAACACACATTCTCCTCCAATCCAGCTAGCCCGACCGCCCAGCCAGTCGAGATTGTGTATATTTTGTTCTCGTAATAACTCTCGTAAGCACTCACAAGCGACTAGTAGGATCCTATGGAAATCAAACCAATTAGTGTAATAGATAGACGACGAATCGTTCGATTCGGCATGGATATCGAAGAGCGCACAAATATTGTAATTTAAATATGAATGAAATGAAAATCCATAAAACTTAAGTATGAGAATTTACACGCAAAATGTACTTACCAATTACGATTACCAATTACAGAAACCGAAACCAACTTCACAGCTATGTACGATACTTAAATATTAATACTAAGCAATACTAAACACAGGCGTCACTTTGGAATAGAATAATCTTAATTACGGACTCGTACATGGCGTGCATGCATAGATAAACCATAGTTAATTGCTATAACTATAGTGTGTCAAATCCATATAGAAATCCGTGCTGGCTGACGAGGTTATATATCACCTTTTTGACTGCTTCCACGAAAGATTTGTTCATATTTTTCACTCGAACTTCTCTCCTCTTCTCTCTGTTTTAGACTAAGCATTTTCTTTCACCTAGCTTGCTTTTGCTTGAACATCCTTGAGAAGGCAGAGTTCCCAGCTGGACAGCTGCCACTGATTAATTTAATTGCTAAAATACCAACTCAATCATTGCCTCAATGCCAAAAAAAAAAAACCTAATTGATAAATTAAAATGAAAAACAAATAACAGAAAAGAGTACAAAATGTGAAGAAGATTAGTAAAGCGTCTCGGTTTGATATTGCCTGTACTTAGTTTGCAATTTATTGGCAATACTCTCGGGATACCATATAGGATGTACTATAATTCATGTAATTAGCTTTTTTAAAGTCCACCTCCTTATTGTTTCTACGACCTGGCCTTACGCAATATACTCGGCTGTCCAACTGCGAATTCAACTTGGCTTAGTGAACCCCGCGTGGCCAGCGCAGGGGTCGATCCGATCGTGATGCTTTGGGTGAAGAGTAGTCCCACCATCTACCCCAGCTAGATGATGCCAAAGCTGAAGTATCCTTTGTATAAATACATAGATCGATAGAGAACCATCGACTGTTCTTCCAGGCTTCCTCAACCCAATACTCAGATCAGATACTCGTTAGATACCCATTGCTAGCTCCATCGGCGTCCACCTCCTCGAGTTCACATCGAACATCAAATCTAGAACTAAATCCCGCCCCCGAGACACACACATAGTTACATACGCGTGGAGACGAGATAGATGACCATGAGGTCCTGTGTTCATTTTGTCTCGAGTCGAGGCTTACTCTTTCTAAAACCATATACACATACATATACTTATTAATCTTGAACCTTACGATTCGATTCGATTGTGCATTTCGTTAGCCTAACTTAACTGCTTACACTGTCTGGTTTTGAAACGGAAAAAGGTCACATAGGAAGTACATGCATACCTACTAGTAGCTCTGAACTCTTTACAAGGTAACAAGGATAAGCAACACCGGATATAGGCATATATATAGGGATATAGGGATATAGGGACATAGGGTTATGATATGATATGCGAAGGAAAATAACACGATATACATATATATATATATATATATATAAAACTAGAACAATTTCAAGCCGGTTAAGCTAAAAGGATGTAATGATAATGCATATACATAAATAAATATATCAGAAAAAACCAAAGATAAAAACAAACTACACTAAATATATCTTAACTGAATATACACTAAGGTAATAAAGCAGTTTAAATAATTACGGTTAAGAGACGCTAGAGTAATTGAACTACGTTTAATATCTAATTATGTAATTATAAAGACGACTTGTAATTTATATACAAGACAAATACATACATAAACATATAATAATAACATAAATACCTGCCTTCAACAAAATTTGTTAATAAAAACCATTAATACTTTCTTATTTTACATATAAAGTAAAGGAATTACATAATAATAATAATAATATTAATAATTATAATAAAGAAAACAACAAAAATGAACAACAATTTCCAGAAAAATTACAAACAAATCATAAAGACGTGTTTTTTTTTCTGTTTTTTGTTTTGATAGTTTCTATGGCAGCTTTATGATATAGTCGTCTAATCGAATAGCTCATGGATTTAATGTCAAACTGATGACAGCTGGTTGGATTTTCACGTCAAAGGCTTCACAAATTTTCACCAGCGCAGCTTGCATCGCTTTAATCTTTAATCTATAATCTTTCCAAGCTCTTTTACCAGCAAATTCCCAACATGGAAGGCCTTTGCGATGACTCGCTGACCAAGGAGCTGCTAAAGAAGCTGAAGAAAACCAAGAAGCAGATGTTAAAGGAGATCGAGGCAGAGCCGACCTGCACCACAGAAGGTGCCACTAAGCCGGAAACTAAAGGTGAGTCTGCTGAGGGTGACAAGGTGACCATCCCCGATGATGGAATACTCTATTTATAGGTATGCAGGTAAAGGGTATCTGCACCACAGAAGGGGCAATTGAAGGGCAGTCTGCAAAGAAGTTCAAGGTTCCCCATGAGCCATTGGGCAAGCGTGTCGGCAGCCCCAATCCCAGCCAAAGCAAGCAGGATCTCAAGAAGAAGAAGAAGCTAGAGGACGGCCAAACCCAGGACGTGGCTAAGCCGGGTTCATCCAAAGAGAATGGGGTGGCATCCAACAAGAACAAGAACAAGAAGAAGAAGAAGAAGCAGGAGCCAGAGGCATTCAACGCTCTAAAGTCACCGCCATCAACATCAAAGGGTAAAGCTAGCGCCGCACCTACCACGCCGCAGGGAATCCCACCCCAGAAAATAAACCCAATCTATACTCCAGCCAGGCCCAAGGGTGTCTCCAGGGTTATCAAAGATGATGACGCGGTAGAAGAAGCCTCTGATTGGGAATATGAAGACAATGAATCCGATACGGATTCGTCGTCTGAAGCCGATTCTGAAGACAGTGCAGGAGACTCTTCAGAGAATGAGGAGGAAGCCCCGTGGTAATGGGACAACTGGCCAACGTATTAAGGGCTAAGCTTAAGCAATTACAAATATGATTTAAAAATAATAAATACGAACAATATACTAATTAATTATCTATCTATTGCTGCTCTTTGGTTGCTGAGAAATAAACTACATATGTATACTATAGATAATATTTTTTAGCTTTCTTTTATATTAATATAACATTAGTTATCTAATAACTATTGTAGGAGCGATTGATCTGATGATATACAAGCACATAAATCTTTATTCTTTTTATTTATTCTTTCTCTTGAACAATTAATTTAATTTCCTAATTGTTCAAACTTACCAAAAACAAATGAAAGCGACTCCGCTTTCAAATGAAACCGACTGCCCCTTGGAATTCCCAATAAAAAAATCAAAATTAAGAAATTTGGCCATAAAATCATAGTGAAAACGTTAGCACATTGTTTTGTTTAATCAGTTAATAAGTGTCTGTGGGCCAGGCCCTTTTCCGTTGTGGTTTCCCCTGCGATTTTCTACCTCGATTCGATCGAATTGAATTCAATTCAATTATTTGCATGTCCCGCCTTTGTTGGCCACCTGTGCCTTTGTTGGCCAAGTTGTTAGCGGTCGTCCGGCATTTGTGTACGCCTTGGCATGAAATATTTGGCCCAAGATGGGTCAAGGTTTCCCCAGCGGCCACAGACAGGCGGCTAGTGAGGGGGTAACCCCCGGAGCGGCATGGGAAAATGAGACGGATTTCGGTGGAAAAGTAAACGAAACAGATGTCGCATCTTTGGTTATACAATCCGAGCTGCTTTGTTGTGATCACTGATCACAGCAGCAGCGATTGATTTGTGTCGCCGAACAGAGATTGTTGTTTATATATATATATATATATATCGGAGCGATGCGTGAAAGGGTAACCTATTTTGATGGGGGTTCCGTTCCGCTTTGATTTCGGGCCTATATATATCCGGCCTCCATATTTTGCATATGTTTCTGTTTTTAATAAATATTAATTTATATTGTTTTATAATACTTATTGCAGGCATTATATGCAAGACTTCAAACCAACTGGCTTAACGGCTATGCGAAATTTTCAAACATTTACATTTGCATTTTAAATTTCACCAACAGGTTTTGCATTTTATGATATTTTTAGGATTTTATGAACTTAAGCTGCAGTTTGGGAAATACCAATAGAAAATAAGGGAGCGAACTTAACAGGAAGTCTGCATGAGACGTCCTCAGAGTCTTGATTAGATCATAAACCAAGCTATGCCGATTCTAGGACCCCTTAATTAGCGACTAAATTTGTTAATAAATCCCCAGATATTGCACAAGAATCCAACGCCAGCAACAGGTGGCATTATCCATGCCGGAGGTGAGGCGACATGCTTATCACTGTTTAATGTTTAATTCATGGCCCAAACCGAAACCGAAACCGAAACCCAAGCCCAAAGTCAAAGCCAAACCGATTCGAGTGGGGAGAGACACACGCATGGCTAATGACAGATGTAATCATTTTCGGCAATGCCGGCCAGATATTTAGCGAACACTTTGCGAAACGATATACATATGCAAAGCTAATAGCAGGAAATCCAAGCCGCCAAGCCGCCAATCCGCCAATAACGAGCATCGCCGCCTTGCGCAATCCGTATTCCGGAGCCAAGCCGGAGAACTCCATTGCCAATGTGACTGATGTCCCATGTCCGCGGAGGAGCAGGCGTATTAATTACATCCGCCCCAAGAAAACAAAATCGCAGGGGATCGGGAATTAGCCAGTCTACACTGGGAGAAAAGCTGTTCTTCCCTAGAATTTTTTAGAAATTAATAGATATTCATAGAAATCATAAGGCATGTGCAGGCTTCCCTTGGTAATTAATTAATTAATTAAATAAGAAAATAAGAACTTAACTTTGGGTGTTAAAACTCAACATAGCTTAAATTTCTCAGTGTAAATACCTGGAGTTTATATTTTATACCTTTAAATAATTATAAATAATAATATATAATAATTATAGCCATAAGTTATGTATTTAAACATATTCATAGATAGGTCTCAGGATTAGCAGAAAGGCAGCTAGCTTCGAGAAGAAAACTCTTGTTCTTCGATTGAGTCCCAGGTAGATATAAACTATAAATAAATGCATATCCCAAGCATACTTTTATTAACCAAACAAAAGTCTAGAACATTAAAATTCCCATAAAAATCACCAAGTTAAAACTAAGTCATTGGCTTTTAGTTATTATTCCTGTTCGCCAAAAAAGTAAAACGAACATAAATTCCATGAAACATTCTCCGTTTTTGTGTTAATCATTCACTAAACTCTCATTAGCTGCTACTTAAGTATGTTTGTATTTGGTAATACAACTTGAAAAAGCGTTGTTTTAGCTCTTCATTTCGCGGCCCTTTCCTAGTCATGTCTAATAAATTCGCGGCTATTTGTTTTTCTGCGTGTTGACGGCGATAACTCAATAAACCGATTTTTGAGCGAAATGCGAAGCGATCCAAAGCGCACTAAGGAAAAAGCCCGAAAAGTTGCGCAGCCCAGCGAAAGATGATGATGGAGTTGGAGATGGAGATGGAGACGGAGCTCTTTGGAAGATGCGCAGACTAGTTTCGAGCTGCTGCTGCTGCTGCTGCTGCGATGGGCCCTTCTTTGGATATAAAACCAGCGGCGGGGTCACTCGGTTCATCATTGATCGGTTGGACATCGAGGGCTCAAGCACGACCAACGTGAAGATGAATGTAAGGCGGAGTGACAAGGATTACCTAGAGGATTACCAAGGATATAAGCGAAGCGATCTATCAGTGACTTGATAGTAGCTTCTTCCACATTATTATTTTTTTTCTGTGACACCCAGTGACTTTGATTAATTCAGATGCAATGTGTGATTTCCTAAAATGAAAATCGTATTTTTTTGTTTCGTTCTCGGTCAAGTTCTTTGGCGTCTTTATTGCGCTCGCCATCTGCGCGCTCTGTGGATTAACCCAAGCGGATATATCGCTCAAGTTGCGCCAGCAACAGCAGCAGTTCCAGGAGAGCAACTACGGCAACTCCGGCTACCAGATCTTCGAGGTGCACAACCACTTTGCGGGCAAGGGTCCGTCATATCTGCCGCCCCACGACCACATCCAGCATCAGCAGCAGCAGGTTCAGCAGCAGGTTCAGGTTCAGGCCCAGGCTGTAGCTTCATCTCTGGCCCATGGCCACGATGACAGCTTGGCTGTGTCCTTCCTGAACTTTGCCGATGCCCCTGCCTCTGCTCCTGCTCCTGCTCCGGCTACGTCTGCTTCCCCAGTGGCCGTGCCTTTCCCATCCAACTACCAGCACGACTTCCAGCGCCAGGAGCCAGCTCCAGCTCCAGTTGCAGCTCCTGTTCCAGCTTCGATTCCTGCCCCAGCTGCTGCCTCATCCTCGGTGGCCTTCAGTGGCCAGAGCTACTTGCCGCCCACGGTGCAGTCCCAGCCTCAAGTGACTCCCCAGCAGCAGCAGCAATACCTGGCACCCACCCCCATCGCCCAGGAGGTTTCCCAGCCTGTTTCCAATTACCAGGCTCCGGATTACCTTCCGCCAACGGCCACGCCCATCAGCTACCAGCAGCAGCCTCAGCAGCAGCCACAACAGGTATTCCAGGGACCAACTTACTTGCCACCAGTGAGCAGCACCGCCAGCAGCAGCAGCAGCAGCAGTGTTGGAGTCACCAGCTCTGCTTCCGTCCAGGCTCAAAGCACGGCCGATTTCCAAGCTCCAGGCTATCTGCCACCTCAGCAACAGCAAGTGCAGCAAGTGCAACAGGTGCAGCAGGTGCATCAAGTGCAGCAGGTGCAGCAGGTGCAGCAAGTGCAACATCAACAAATTGCCGTGCAGGAGCAGCCTCAGGAATACCAGGCTCCTGGCTATCTTCCGCCTGGCTATGATTACTCCAATCCTGATCAGCTGCCCTTGACGCTGACCCAATCGGTGGCCCCCCAGCAGAGTGTCTCCTCCGTGCAGAGTGTGGCTTCCGTGCAACAGGTCACTGGCGAGTATCGTGCCCCTGGCTACCTGCCACCTGGCTACGATGAGCCACGTCCTCAGGTCCAGACACAGATCCCTGCCCAGCCACAGATCCCTGCCCAGCCACAGATCTCCTACCAGCAGCAGCAGCCACAGCCACAGCTCCAGGTGCATCAGCAGCAACACCATCAGCAGCAGGTGACTGCCATCGCTTCCACCCAGGCCACAGTGAGTCATCCCGGCGCCTTGCCCGATGGCTATGACTTCATCAAGCCCGATAATGCCGAGGCGGCCATTGCCGAGCTGCACAGCCTCCAGACCCAGACGAAGCTGCTTAAGCAGCAGCAGGAACAACAGTTGCTGCTCCAACAGCAGCAGCAGCAGCAGCAGCAGCAGCAGCAGCAGCAGCAGCAGCAGCAGCACGGCGCTGATATCGTCTATGGGCGCCCCAAGGCCCAGGCACAGCCAGTGGCTCCTCAGCACTTTACGGCTCCTGGTTACCTGCCTCCATCTACTGCTCCCGCTCCCGCTCTGGCTCCAGTTCCCGTTTCCGCACCAGCACCCGTTCCCGTTTCTATTCCAGCGCCTGCTCCCTTGCCAGCTCCAGCTCCGGCCCCGGCTCCTGCCTCAGTTTCCGTTTCCAGCTCTTACCAGCATCAGCACCATCATCATCATCATCATCAGCAGCAGCAGCAGCAGCAATACAGGGCTTCTAGCTATCTGCCACCAGCTTCTGCTCCGGCGCCAATCCATGTGGCAGCTCCAGCTCCCGCACCTATCCATGTGCCAGCTCCAGCTCCCGCACCTATCCATGTGCCAGCTCCTGCTCCGGCTCCCATCCATGTGCCAGCTCCTGCTCCGGCTCCCATCCATGTGCCAGCTCCTGCTCCGGCGCCAGTACGCATCGCAGCTCCCGCTCCCGCTCCCATTTCCCTGCCCGCCCCTGCTCCCACACAGGTGACCCACATACATTCCCTGAGAAGCTACATGAACACCGTGCAGCCCTTCGCCCGCTACGCACAGCCTGTGAGTGTCCGCCAGCAGCACCATCACCACGTTCACCATCAGGTGCAGCAGCAGACCCACCACCAACACCACCAACAGCAGGTGGTCGAGGTGGCCCCCATGTACCGCGAGCAGTCCAAGCGTCCCCGCTTCTATGCCCCCGCATACGTGAGCAGCGCTGTGCCCCGCCAGCCGCAGCAGCACCTGCATCATCACTACCATCGCGTGGTGCAGAGCCAGAAGCTACAGCCCATTCCCGTGTCCATTCCGGCACCAGCGCCCACGCTGAGCTTCAAGGCGCAGCAGTCGCTGCAGAAATTCATGCCCAAGGATGTCCAGGTGGCGGTGAATGTGGCCATGGCGGCCACTGCTCCCGTGGCCGCTCCTCCGGCGCTGCGCGGCAGTTCCCGGGTGCGAACCGTTCAGATTGTGAAGCCCCATGCGACGCGCACTTTCAAGGTGCTGGAGACCCTCGACCAGGCCGGCGTCAAGACCATCAAGATCCTGGGCGCCAGCAATGAGCAGCCTCAGGGCCGCCATCATGTGGTCAAGGTGGTCACCCAGAATGCACACAGCGGGGCCGAGAGTCATGTCCAGACGGTGAAGATCTTTGATGACCAGGCGCCACTCCGACTTCAGGCACAGCCGCAGATCGGTGGAGGAGCCTACCTACCGCCGGCACGTCCCAGGAGCAGGATCGTCCGACAGGCCAGCAAGCCGCTGCGCCTGTATCCCGTGGCCAGCCTGTGAGGCGGTCGGAGATCGAGGGATCAGCTCCCAGCACTGATTAGTTGTTAATTTCATCATCGTGGCGTTTCGTTTTGTTAATTTTTTTTGTTTTCTCGCTGCCGCCCCATTTCGCATGCCACATTCGCAGTCCACATCCGAATCCGCATCCCAGTCCACGGACGAACCCCAAATCGCAATCGAAATCAAATCATTTGCATGCAACAACCACTGGCGATTCGAATTTCTTACCTAATAAACACAAATACCTAATAATAAACTTACGTAAATATATGTAAATAATATCGTTTACTTAATGGGGGACTGAATGCCGCAGACCTTGAACTTATTATGGCCATAAAACGAGATGTGATTCTCCGGATTTCCAGATTTGAATTATGGGGAGACAGTACTATATAGTCAGCTTTATTCGATTTTAAGGGGTCTCACACACTGATGCTCTGATACAAAATATATTACAAAATTGGCCCGCGGCCTTTAGGCCAATTTAAAAGCCATTCAGAGCTATGTATATGTTTGCCCAAGACTAGGCCATCGATATTTTTATTGTACGTAAAACTGAAACCGAATGGCTAATGATAATCGCGACGATGTCTCTGCTGCTGTGATTAGCCATCCCGGAGGCGTGTCTGGCACTCTCACTCTGCCATGGTGACCTTCATCTTCGATTCGATTCCATTCGAGTCTCTGGGTGACAGATTTCTATTTGTGTGTTTGCTTCCGCTCTAAGAAAACAAATGTAAGAAATGAGCAAGAGGCAAGGCGAAGCTAGTGAAAGGTCAGACCGGATTTCGGGGCTTTACACTGTGCGAAATGAAAGGTAAGTTCCCTGACAGTTTATTTTTCAAAACTATGGGGATATTTTCTTAATTAAAGCTCAATTATATGTTAATTAATCTTATGTAAATATATATATTATCTATATTCTAACTTTAAAAGTTTTCATATGTTTTTTATTATTATTTTATTAAAATAATACCAATAATACATATATTTTGACTGCATATATTTTGTAGTCTCGCCTATAAAGTCAGTAAACTTTTAAACCCAATATAAGCCTCGTTTAATAACCCACCAAAAGCCACACTATTTCGCCAAGTGTACGCCGTGTGAGTGCATTTGCTGCCCATTGATGAATATCCACTGTTTGGACACCGCACGATGACATAATTCCCCCACGAATGCTGATGCAGCCGTGTGCCCAGACCCACTCTAATTTCCATTGAATCTCCACAAGCACAAAGGTCGCCTCCGGATTGGGAAAGCATATATGTAAATGTCGCCTCCTATCGCTCCACGAACTGCAGCCAGATGCCGCCCTTGTGGACGCCCACGAAGATATGCGGATCCAGCTCGATGCCCGGCAGGGTGCGCGGGCTGACCTGCACCCGGAAGCGCTGCACGATGGCCGCCAGTGCGGCCTTGGCCAGCGCCAAGCCCAGGCGCATGCCGACGCACTGCCTCGGCCCGTTGCCGAAGCCAAAGAACACGCCCTGCTGCTTGTAGCTCTTCAAGCCGCCGTCCAGGAAGCGCTCCGGCCGGAATACGTCCGGCTCTGGATAGTAGTCCGGATCGTGGTGCAGAGCGTACACGGGAATCATCAGCTTGTCGCCGGGCCGCACCTTTAGGGCTTCGCCATGATGTCTACCCCGCAGCTGGTACTCCCGGGTGCAGATCTTCGAGGCCCAGCCGGCGGCCGGATAGATGCGCATGCTCTCTGCAGGAAGGGATTGGGATTAGCTGGGATTCCGAGCTCTCTGGCCTCTGGCTCACCGTCAAAGCAGGCACTCAGGTAGGGCAGATCGATGAGGGCGTCCAGATCGGGCAGCTGTCCGCCGGGACACGCCTGCTGCAGTTCCTCGAACAGGCGCTGCTGGCACTCCGGATATCGGCCCAGCTGCGCCGGATTAGAGTAAGAATCAATGCTGGAAGGGATCATTGGTCATTGTCAAGGCATCTCACCAGCAGCAGACAGTGGGCAATGCTGTTGGAGGTGGTGTCCAGGCCATCAAACATGAAGGTCATGGCATGGGAGGCCATGTCCTCCTCGCTCAGGCTATGCTCCCGCTGCATCTCCAGCAGGTGGTTGATAAAGTCGTTCCGCTCCTGCCGACGGGAGCGCCGTAGGCGCAGGGCCTTGCTGATCATGTCGCCGAAGAAGCGGTCGAAGGACTGCGGAAACACCTTGGGACGCAGCCGGCGCGGCAGATTCGGGAATAGCCCGCAGACGGCGCCGGCAATGGCCAGGCCGCGGTTCTCGGCGGACATCTCCTGGTTATGCCGCATCACTGGCAGTGGATTATCGGTGAAGGTGCGCGCCTGGATGCCCAGGACGCAGTCGAACAGGGATTCACCCGTAAAGCGCAGGCCGAGCTGTCAACACACAGAGAACATGGATTAGGCCGTTATGTTTGTGCTTCCCCCTGGCTATAGTCACATCAACTGCATCCAGGTCCTCGACGCCGGACGTCTTCCGACTGATAAAGCCACAGAGATCCTGGCAAACGCGCTGCATGATGGCATGCGTGGTGCGGATGCGTCCATTGGTCAGCAGTGTGGAGAAGATTGCCCGCTGGCGACGCCACTCATCGCCCTCGAGCACAAAGGGATTGAGGGCGATCAGTCGGTCCTTGGCCGTGTCCACCATCTGCGAGGCGTCGTTGTCCTCGAAGTGGCGGAAGGCGCTCACAAAGATCTCGTAGATGAGGCGAGGCTCCAGCACAAGCAGCTTCGGGGAACGCAGCAGGTAGCAACCCAGGTAGCTCTCCGTGTCCCGATATTGCCTAGAAGCCATAATTGAATCTGGATTGTGTCCGTTTATGGCTCTGCCTTTGGTTTGTTACATGTAAAGATCCCGCATATCCATGGTGAAGTGCTGGCGGGGCCAAATGATATTGGGAAAGGAGCCCAGAAGCGGCAGGGTGCGCGGCTCCAGAACACCTCGCCGGCGCCAGTGCCCAAAGGTGGACACCAGGAAGGCATACAGCAGGCCCAGCAGCGTGACACCGCCCAGCAGCAGCAGCGATCCAAACATGACGACGTCGCGAGTGGCACTACGGTAATGAAGCCAATCAAAGTGAATTGAGAAACTGACACGGGGGGCGGATGATCGCTGCCTAGCGTGTCTCTGAATCTCGGGTTCGCGTGTGTCGCATTTCTGGAATGAGGGGGTCCCATTATCGAATCAACTGCCGGGTTGCCCCAAAATCAGCACAAGTCGCCAGCTGCTGATCAGTGGCACTCCATAGCCGGCTCCCTAGGTGATCTATGAGCCGCCCAAGCCACCCACACGGTGGTGAAATGCCACCCACTCCTGTCCAGCAGTAAGTGCCTGCTTCCAAGCCGTCTGCAGGAAGTACAACAAGAAATCACTGCGAAAATCAGCGCCTTTATGATGTATAATTAAATGGAAATTTATTTTGTTATTGCTACGTTTTTATATTATAATAATAAATAAATAATAAATAATAATGTAAATATTTTATTGCCCAAAAATAAAGCTAATATTTTGGTATTTGTAAACCTGGATTTTTGTTATATTTTTAATTTATTTTTTTTATCTCAAATAAGAGGTAAATTGGACTTCTTTGGAGGCATGTAGATAGCGAATGAGGCATTTGCGACCCCATAAATCATATATATTATTGATCAGCATTAACAGGCGAATCAATTTAACCAATTTTTGGCAACAAACAAATTTTAAAAAATTGTTCCATTTTTTGAAAAAAATGTAAGGGGTTACATCATTAAAATTTTCAAAAAAATGCAAAAAAAATTGTTCCTCCAATTGTTGCCTTAATCGACTCCGCTATTGATGCTGATCAATAATATATATGATTTATGGGGTCGCAAATGCCTCGTTCGCTATCTACAAGCTTCTGAGTAAAAATTTAGTACCCTGAAAGGTTAAAAAGGTTAAAAAGGTTAAGGTTATGTTAAGAAAGGTTAGCAATCGAAAAAAAAAACAAAATAAAAAAGGGTTTGACAGTTATTAAAGTTTATTATTATATTTCAGCTTCAAGGTTCTTAAAAGACAAGTCCACAGATCCAATGCTGTAATTTAATAAGCAAAATGCGAGTCTTCGGTTTCGTTTAAAATCAACCAAAAATCTGCAGGGCAGGTTACTCCAGATTAATATTCAATTCCAATTAAAATCAGCCCCTGCGAGCGTGTCTTCTTAAAGGGGGAGTTCTGCCGGGTAATATTCCATGACTCGCATGACTCGAAAACAAAGCCAAAGAAGTCACAAAAAACATGGCATTGTTGCTTTCTAATTGCGAACAGAACCCCCAGCCCGATCGGGGTTTTGGCAAACAGTTCGTATTATTCGCATTATTCGCATTATTTTTAGCCTCCGCGATGTAAACAAACTGGGATGCTTGGCTCCTAAGCGTGTGCTGTGCAAATAGAGAGCGGTGAGAACAATGCCGACTGGATTGGAGCCCAGACAGACGTCGGATCGGGGTGGTGTTTGCCCAGGCCAAACAACGCCGATCTTCGAGGGGATGGATGCTGGCTGTAGATGGATATATAAGCCATGCGTAGATTTTGGAAAGTATCACAGTTTGAGTTTTCCAAGCTCCACAACAAGATGCGTTTCTTCTGCCTGCTCCTTCTGGCCTGCCTGGTGGCTCTGGCCAGCAGTGTAACGCCATCGGCAACAACCTCGGACTCGTCATCGTCCTCGTCCAGCTCAACGGATCCCGCTTCCTCGTCCAGCTCAACGGATCCCGCATCCTCGTCCTCCTCTTCGACATCGCCCAGCTCTTCCTCGTCATCGTCTACATCGCCCAGTTCCTCCTCAACCTCGCCCAGCTCCAGCTCTAGCTCCACTTCTCCCTCTTCGTCTTCAAGCTCAACGCCCAGCTCGTCCTCGTCATCCACTTCTCCCACGGCGGCCACTACCGCAGCACCCGCCACCAGCACGGCCACCACAGCCCCATCATCCTCTTCTTCCTCCTCGTCCTCGTCCAGCAAGAAGAGCAAGCGGGCCGAGAAGCGGCGCGAGAGAAAGAGGCGTGAGAGGAGGAGGGAGCGAAGGATCAGGAACAGGGAGAGAAGGAACAGGAACAACAGGCGCAATCGTCGCAGCGGTTAAGAAACAGGACTCCAGGATACCAAGAAAACCCACCGATTATTATAAGACGCAAACTACTATTTTTTTCTTGAAATAAAATCAACAAATAAGCAAATTAAGTATAAAGGATATTGTTGTAGCTGGAATTTTGAAGCCTTACGCTTAGGGGCAGCTCAGCAACCGAAAAAATAATTCAGACAGATTAATAATTTAAATAAATATGGTTTTTTGGGTTTATTTTTATATTTTTATACCCTTGCTAGCTGCTTCTTTGGGGGCATGTAGATAGCGAATGAGGCATTTGCGACCCCATAAATCATATATATTATTGATCAGCATCAACAGGCGAATAAATGTAACCATTTTTGGGCAACAAAAAAATTTAAAAAAATTGTTCCATTTTTTGAAAAAAATGTAAGGGGTTACATCATTAAAATTTTCAAAAAATCGAACATTTAAAAAATTTTTTTTTGTTGCCAAAAATTGGTTAAATTAATTCGCCTGTTAATGCTGATCAAGAATATATATGATTTATGGGGTCGCAAATGCCTCATTCGCTATCTACATGCCTCCAAAGAAGTCCAATTTACCTTTTATTTGAGATAAAAAAATTAATTTAAAATATAACAAAAATCCAGGTTTACCAAAACCAAAATATTAGCTTTATTTTTGGGCAATAAAATATTTACATTAATATTTATAATTATGTTTTATTTATTTATTATTATAAAATAAAAACATAGCAATAACAAAATAAATTTCCATTCCATTTTCCAAAAATCTGAAGGCAAATCGCCCGTTTCCCGATTTGGGGTAACAGCCGAACAGAAGGCAGTAGCAATCGACAGAAAACTATTATCAATTGTTATAAAAACGTAGCTTCCTTTCTTGTTAATACTTTTTTTAGTTGATAAAGTTTAACCCTTAAAATTTTCGTTGATTATTCCATCGTCACGGGGGTTCTTTTTTGGATTTGTATTTTGGATTTGTTGCCGGCGATTGTCATCTCTGAGGCGTAAAAGGATGCAGTGCTAGTTGTGTTTGCGATGTTCCTGGAGGCGTATTGGGAGCGTTTAATGCCTCTGGCTCCTTCTTCTTGTTGGACTCCTCCTTCTCATGCTGCTCCCAGGGTCAGGGTCAGGGTCGTCATACGAGACTGAATAGGGCAGAGGTCAATGAGGTCAAGCGAGTCAAGGGTGACAGCTCCGCCTGGCAACCTGGCAGCCTTGAGCGCACCTGAGCTCAAAGCTCCAGCCAGACAATGGAACACTTAATTCAACAAAGGTTGCCATGCGTGCCGATCTACGATATTTATTTGCCACAAATATTTATTTGCCCGCAGCAGATTCTTTAGGGCCTTGGCGGCGGCTGGAGATATCTTGCGGGCATCTAATCTCGTTTCATTTGTATTTATTTTTGGAAAAGCATCTGCAATACTTAATCCTTGCCATGGCTAATTTTGTGAAATTTAAACCAAAGCGGATGCATCTCTGTGGGTTGCCTCCTCCAGTGCCCAACTGGTGACCCGATCAATCAACCGAAAAGCGAGTTCAAATCGGGGGATTTGTGCAGTAGTCGTCGGCAGCTCCATAAATCATCGGTGGGCTGTACAGCGACTCATTGATGATTTCCCCGGAATGGAATGGTTACATGGGCAAAATACGTATTTATTTCGTTTGAATTATGACCCAAAAACAAATAAAAACCATGTGAACCAAACACCAGATAATGTGCCCTGAAAGAGCTTCTTGAATCGAATAAACTATACATATTCGGCGACACTCTCTGCAAAGTGTAGCTTCAGTTCCCACTGACCATTGGGTCGTGGTCGCCGGGAGAGGGCGAGGCGCATCCAATTGATTTGACCTTGCGAGGGCAGCCAAGTAACTTGTCACTTGACACTATTTATTAATAG
This sequence comes from Drosophila mayri, assembly GCA_008042485.1. Taxonomy (NCBI): domain Eukaryota; kingdom Metazoa; phylum Arthropoda; class Insecta; order Diptera; family Drosophilidae; genus Drosophila; species Drosophila mayri. Next base: position 560 of record VNJN01002021.1, on the reverse strand, counting down.
CAATAACATTGTAATTGTTAAAATTTAAAATCAAAAGGTTTGCTTGCTGTTCCATCACCACGAGGTTTCCTCCTCATTCTCTGAAGAGTTTCCTGCACTGTCTTCAGAATCGGCTTCAGACGACGAATCCGTATCGGATTCATTGTCTTCATATTCCCAATCAGAGGCTTCTTCTACCGCGTCATCATCTTTGATAACCCTGGAGACACCCTTGGGCCTGGCTGGAGTATAGATTGGGTTTATTTTCTGGGGTGGGATTCCCTGCGGCGTGGTAGGTGCGGCGCTAGCTTTACCCTTTGATGTTGATGGCGGTGACTTTAGAGCGTTGAATGCCTCTGGCTCCTGTTTCTTCTTCTTCTTGTTCTTGTTCTTGTTGGATGCCAACCCATTCTCTTTGGATGAACCCGGCTTAGCCACATCCTGGGTTTGGCTGTTTTCTAGCTTCTTCTTCTTCTTGTTCTTGTTGGATGCCACCCCATTCTCTTTGGATGAACCCGGCTTAGCCACGTCCTGGGTTTGGCCGTCCTCTAGCTTCTTCTTCTTCTTGAGATCCTGCTTGC